>JAGFPH010006806.1:24328-38570 GCA_018207615.1 Philaenus spumarius
AAGCCCTCCCTAATTTATCTTGGATTTAAACAGACCAAACAATAATTATTTCTTACAATTTCCTTTAAACACTCAAAACATGTGTTTACATAAATACACAAAGTACATAGTTAAGGTGCTCCAATAGTCCTTAAAGAAAAATATATATACATGCTCAAATCATTTAGTGTAATAATTAATAATAGATAATTTGTGTAACCTTAAGATCTAATTTTTTGGCTGGCCAACTTTGGAAAGATGAATATAATTCAGAAAATTAAACAAACAAAAATAAAAGACTAAAATTCAGAAAATTACGAGACGTGTGTATATATATATATGTGTGTGTGTGTGTGTGTGTGTGTGTGTGTAGGAGCCTAGCAATATTTGTGGCAGCAATTGGCAATGAGAATCCCGTGCTATGGCGCCGGTTCCAATTGTGGCAGCATTTCGATGGGTGCCACAATTTAATCACCATTTTGTGGCTACTAAAAGTCTAACTGATCATTTTAAATACATTTGAAAAACGTCGCCAAAATCATTGTAAGACATTCGTGATCGAAGGAGGGTATTATCTGGAACTCGTACAATGTTTTTGGTGACGCGTTGACAGAGCGCTCTGCCGGCCGTCACAAGAGTTAAACTTTATGTTGGCAGTGTTGCCAGGTTTCTCGTGCGCATAAATATTCCTTCATCATTTTTGGTTTAATTGCAATCCAATAAGGTAGAGGCGGTTCTCATGTGTTCGCGTTTAAGAACGTAAGAGCCGAATACATTTTTATATTATTTACCCACTTCAGTTATTAATTAATTGTTTATTAGTTATTCAGTATTAGACTGACTTATATTTCAATTACTCATATTATAACAAAGCCTACAGATGATGGTCTCTAAAATTATTGTGTCTTTAGTGAAGATTACTTGAAATTTTATTTTTTGCCTAGATTTTGTGTAGCTCTCAGTACTAGAATTTACAAAATAACCTAGGCCTATTTCTACTAAGATTTATGAATCCATTCTTGCTATATGCATGTCATATGGATGGATAAATGGTTTTCTGGTTTCAACGGTATAAGTTTACTATTTGACTCTAGCCTAATATTTTTGCAAACAACAACGTTCTTTTACATTCTACTGTTAAATGTTCAATACAGGTACACATACTGGGACTAAATACTATAGGTTAGAACCTTTTAGGTTTTTTTTATTATTCTTGTATTCCTGTTGCCGTAGGTTAGCCTAGGGTCGAATAGTACTTAAACTAGCGCCATGTCAGCGAATATTAAGATTATCTACGAGGAATAATTATAGTTTATTAGTATAAGTTTGCCACTAAAAGATATATGCAATTTCAATAGACCAGAAGAAGTAGCATATTAAGGATATTTAAAAGTTTAAGCTACTAACTGTAAAATAGTTTTTGGTTCAAGTCAAACCTGCACATAATCAACTTAAGTTAATAGGCCTAAGACCTTATGTTTTGAATGAATAGAATCTCAAAGAATTTACATTAAGTAGAAGAGTAAGTTTATAAACTGAAATTAGTTACATATTAATATAAAAAATAATAAGTGTAGGCCTAGAGTTTATAATAGGCATTCCATATACATCTCTACCTCCATGAAAAGCATTGGCTCAATTGCCCTCATAAAAATGAATAAATAGTCAAATTTACAAAATTCTGATGCTGTTTGTTCGTTTTCAGTAGCCTATTAGGCCTACATTTAAATTAAAGTTCAACTTATTAGGCCTATACCATTAACAAGTCCACAAAACACTCTGACTGACCCCTCAAATTTTGTTGGTAAAAAGTACCTGCAATTTTGATTTTGGCCTTGTTTTCTGCTGAATTTTTATTAAAATTGCCAAATTATTTATTTTTATAAGTTTTAGATACCCATTCTTGGTAGACATTCTATGTGGACAAGTTTCATGGCTATTTGAAAAAAAATTCCAAAAATGATTTTGAAATATGAAGTTTTTTTAGATAAAATCTTATAATTTCACACATTTTTTTATATTACATGTATATACAGTGTTTGATTATGAGTAATGAATTATGTTTATTTGGTGTTAGGTATGCTAGCAGAATACTTAGGCCTACTCATTTTTTTGGATGGGCTTTTGTGTATGGGCTTAAAAGTGTAAAATATAATGTTAAAAATGATTACATTTTATAAAAATAATGTTAGACAAAATAATGTTTAGCTTCCACGATTGTAAATGGTAAAATGAATGTTAGGTGTTTGTAAAGATTACTTGATGTTTGATTATTCTTTATTTTAAAACAAAATGAGATCCTTGCACTCCAACCTCCATGCTTGCTTCACTTACAATTTGTGAGTGAAATAATTAATCGTAATCTAAATTATTTTAGGTAGACCATGTGACCTATATATTAACAGATGTAATTTAATATTACATGTACAAAAAAACCTGCACATGAAATAAATTAGTTTATAACTAGGGGAGACCCGTGCGTGCTCCGCACGCCAAACCCCGATGGAACCTTCTAAAAAGATATGTTATGTTTTACTTATAATAAAGGTGTAGGATTAATAATAACCTCAAAACTAAGATGATAAATAATGTTAAATGTTCAAATCAAATTATTTCCTATATTTTATAACAACAGTTATAATAAAAGTAAGGCTCAGGTGTAGGCCTACACTTAATCAAAACCTTTACCAAAAAGTTACTATCAATTACTGTATGTTATCAATAAATAGGCCTACTATAATATGTCTTATTTATTTGTAATTAGGATGTAACATAGTTTTTTTTATTTTTAAATTATTGAAAGCAAGTTTTTATTGGTTTATGTGTGTTGAAACATGTGTTGGTTGAGCCTAGGCCTAACTTAAAATATTATTTTGTACTAAAAGCTGCATATCCGAATCAACTGTTTTATGTTATTTTAATCAATTGGTTGCTATGGCAATGAATGTAAATACATTCAAGAAGGTATTTTAACAGTCTAGGCCTAACCTAAAATTATGTTTAATTTAAGTTACTTTTTTGTTTAAAAAAAGTTAAAAGAAGTTTAGAAAAAAACATTTATTCATAATATGTACAATTTAAATTACTGTAAGTAAATTTGGAGATGCTTAATTAAACATGTTGTTTTACCTTTTCATTTCGATTGTTATGGTGAAAAATTGCTAGACAGTTAATAGGCAAAGTTATGCAGATTTTGTTTAAATGAATTTTCTTCATATTTTATATTATACAAACCCACACTGAATGATATTGGATGTTTAAAAACAAGCTTATTTAAAAAGGAAAAATTTTAGAGTAGGCCTACAATCTCTAAAATTTTATTTGTATTTTGTGTTACAATACTTTACAAAATCATAAAAATCTGGCTGAAACTGCTTATAAAACTAAGGAAGTTGTGATATAATCTTATTTTACATAAAATTTGACAACTTTTGGTAAGGTTGCAGCCCAAGTTGTCAAGTACTTTTCACATAAAAGCTTGTGAAATAAAAAAAAACATTTTTTAAGCTTTCATTTTTTTAATTAATTTTACAATTTGGAAGGCAACCACCGAATAATTATTGTTATTTTCTGACTAAACACCAATGGTATGTCTGCAGAATTTTCTGCTCCAACTACCAGTACAAGTTTTAACACAATATCTCTACTCAATTTTTGTCTAGAGGTAAAAAAACACTAGAACTACATGGAAATCTGGAAAAAACAATTTTCAGCTATATGTACGAAAAAAATGGGTTTGGGATATATGTTTATATAACATTTTTTTCTTCCCTAGATACAAGGAACCATTTCCTGAAGTTTGTCAAGGTTCCCGTGAAACACCCTGAGCTATGTATTATTAAAGTTGTTCTTCATTACAGAAATGCGTAATTTATTAAAATTATTACTGAACTCGAACATAACTGTGGGTGATTATTCCTGCCCACGGTTCACCGCGTTTACTGTGGCTTGAAATTTTGCCGGCATAAAGTGAACTGTGGGTCCAGCGTTAGGCTTATTTCACACCTATCCGGTTATTGGATAACCGACATGTAGCCGACGCCTATATGAAAGTGAATCTTTTTCACACTTAGGTCTCTGGACACGATTCGAGCGACTCGAGCGGAAAATGAAATTTTCTATAAGCATTAGGTTATATGTGAATAGTGCGTAGGTGGCTACGATGCGAGCGATAAGCGACTACAAGATTTGACGCAGATGTCGCCGGGGCTTTCCAGAAAACTTTCCACTGTCGCTCAAATCGCTCTCCATCAGTTTTGTGAAACATGTCTGAGAAGGCGGATGATTTTGTGCGTATTCCAGTACAAGTGAAAAAACCAAGAATAGAACATAAGCTTATATATGTACTTACAGAAATTTTAATTAGTGAGGTCCAGAGTAGGCCTAGTTTGTGGAACGAACTCCACAGTAACTCTAAAAACTGTGGAATGAGGTTTAGTTGGAGCCGCCGATAACTTATCAGGTAATTAACGTACATTGTAATAGAACGTCAATTATTAGCAATTTTACTTACGTCGTTCTTGTAGGTCTCGGATGGTTAAGTAAAGGTAGGATGTAATTGTTATGTATTCAGAAGAAAATTTTTGTTCATTTAGTTAACCCTACAAGCGGCAGACAACATGTAGAGATTTGTCCCATTGGCCAACTTGTTAAATATTGTTATTCCAATGGAATTTGTTTTCAAAATATTAAAGTAAATTAATACTATCACATTTCCTTATCAAATAAATAACCTTTTCATCCGTCATGATGTATGTAATGGTATGTATGTTACAAGACAAATGCATTTGGTCATCAGGTGGACACAACCCAAAGACAACATTTTAATAACTCTAGATAAGGTAAAAATTGATTTATTGCAAGCTGTGGAGGACGCTGATATCCTAATTATTACAACAGCTCTTATGTTGAACCTATCAAATGAATATACGACAATTTTCAATTAGCGCTCGAGCCTTAGCGTTAAAAATTAGCCGGAGAAAAAAGCTATAGATTGAAATTTGTAGGAAATTAGATGTACTTTATTTTTTATATAGGGATGTTGTTATTTACTAAAAATTGATAGATTTTGAGGTATAAGCAAAACATATATTTTTATGTTTTTGCTTTTTTTTCAATGTTGCGTCATGAAATTTTGTAGGCAAATCTCGGATTCAGCACTCCAAAAACATATAAAATGAAAAAAAGACCCCAAAACATTCCTGCGAAAAACACAATTTAACTGCATTTTAACTGACATGTAGCCCGTGCCGGATTTGTTTGTTTGGATTCTGTCTGTTTAGTAATCCAGTCAGTTGTGGATGATTTTCTAACACAATGTTCATTAATTACGGTTCATTTGAATTATTATTTACAATTAATTTTATAACAATCTTTTAATAGGTAATACAATTGTGGCCTAACAATATAATATTTACCTAGTTTTAATAATGTTGTACCTACTATATATAGGAAATTTTATCAGGAATCCAAAAAAATTCCTACATTTTTCTTACGGAAAATTAAATTTATGTACCGATCTACTTGAAATTTTATATACACCTTTAGTATGTATATAAAATGAACATATTAAATTTTCATAAAGATCGGATAGTAAATATTCAAGTTATAAGCGTATAACCGTTTAGCGGAAAATCGGGAAAAGATTTAAATCAAATTTGATTCGCTATAAATATTGTAATTATACATTTACGTATATACAAATATCACGTATTATTCGTAATTTAATTGTGAATCCGAATCTACTTTGAAATTTAAAATCGGATTAATACATCTTGAGATATAATCGATTTACCAAAATCTTGTAAGGCATAGAAGCGAAAAAGTCAAATTTGAACTGTTTTTAGGGTCGATGTTTAAATTTTCAAACATCAATTACTTTTAAACCAATAGAGATATTTTATATTTCTAAAAAATATTCTGTGTATAATTAGTTGTTCTATTGCTTGTAATAATTTAATAATAATACAATATTATTTGTAAATTTTATTCCATTTTATGTATTTTGGAATGTGCAATTTTCGGGTCAATTTGATCAGAGCGTCGCGAGGACGGTCGGACTTTGAAAATTAATAAAAAAATAACTTGTAATATTACGAATGTAAAATTTCCACAATCAACTCAATCTTTAGATATAAGTGATTTTATAAAACGATATAACAAATTTGTAACTCTTCGGTACATTTTTCTTAAGGAAACATATATTTATGTACCGATATGTTTGAAATTGTATATACACCTTTAGTATGTATATTAAAAGAACATATTAAATTTTAATAAAGATCGGATATTAAAAATATTAAAGTTATAAGAGTATAACCGTTTAGCGGTAAATCGGAAAAAAAAAATTCAACTTTGATTTCGTATAAATATTGTAATTATAAATTTACAATGCCCCCTATCCCCCCATATACATAACAATCTTTCAATAGATAATAAATTTGTGGCCTATCATTATAATATTTACCTAGTTTTAATAATGTTGTACTATATATAGGAAATTTTATCAGGAATCCAAATCTGTTTTAATATTTTACAATCCGATCAATAACTAATAAGATATAAATATTTTTCTAACATAATGTCCGTTTTTAAGCTTAGTTTTAAAATAATATTTCAGTCCATGATTGTCAATGATAAAAATTCGTTGGTTATTCAAACATATAAATAAAAATTAATAATATTACTAAAACATTTTTTTAAAGGATTTTCAATCTGTTATAATATTTAAAATTGAATGAATTCATGGGTTATGCATGTTTTTCTAACACAATACAGTATCCATTATTTACAGGTCATTTATAATAATATTTCAGTGCCTAATAAAATTGTGGCCTAAAGGCCTATATATAAACATCACACGCAATTGAAAAAAGTACAGTATTTTAGATCCGAGTTCCATGGCTCAAAAACGCACAGTGAGTTTTGCCCAAATTGATTTTTTAGATTACGTAATTTGTTAGCTACGCTCTAATAAACAAATCCCATTTATGCCAGTTTGTTACTCATAATTCCCGAACAAACATAAAAATTACGAAACAGGTTTGAGGTGTATTTAACGTCTATGTGTACGGTACATTTCACATTTTTTTTTACACAGTTCAGAAATAAACTGTCGCTGGTTAACAGTAAAATAAAACACAGAAGATCTTGTCAAAGTGTTAAGATTTTGATCCAAATCAGTTGTTTTATTTATAATGGTCGCGTTTCATGTCCATCCCCGAAACCCCATAATTTTTTTTCAATTTTTAAATAGGAACCCTACATATTTCGGGTTAAAAAGTAGCCAAGATTATTCTCTGAGAAGTCCTCTACAAGCAAATGAAAGTTTCGTCAAAATTTTTTCAGCCATTCCGGAGATTAGCCCGGTCAAACAAACGGACAGACAAAACATTTAAAAACGCATGTTTAAGTTTTGGTAAAGTGTCAATAACCATATGAGCTTAGAAAAAAGTTTATATTTTGAAATCACTGACAGACACTTCAGTTTTATTTATAAGTATTAATAATAGTAATTTAAAAATTAAATATCGATTTTATTACCAAAAGAATTGACAGTTAGATGTGTTGTAAAACAGTTTTATTCACAGAAATGAATATTAATAAACAATTAAAATTTTACATTATTCACAGGTAAACTAGCTGTAAATAATCACCTCTAGGTTTGGGGGTTTATTCTTACTTTACTCATAAATTGTTATGAATAATAATAATAAAATGATGTCGAGTTTATTTGTTAAACGAAAATTAAATTAAAATTCTATTTTATATAATTATTATTGTATCACATGTAGCCTACAATTTAATGTTAAAATTACCTTAACAACCGAATGGAAGAAAATGTTAATTTATTCAATTTCAATATTAACCTTAGCCTATTAATAGTTTTGTATAAATGACTTGATAATTTGTAAAAGCGGGAAACATACGCACTACAATATGCTGCGATGCATTAAGTAAGTGACAAACTGGAAGAGAACGAAAAGCTTCCACCAGTTCTTAACGAAAACCCCGCTTAACATCGGCGGGTAGCTATAATGACCTTGGCTAAATAGACTTGGCAACGTCGCATGACACTCAGCGTGTGCGGAGGCAATAATGGCTACGCAAATTCGACAATGTTTGTGGCCTCCAAGTACACATTTTTTTATCTTTGTGTAAAAGTGATAAATCGATGATACTCTTCTAAATTTGAGTACGTACGTTAATAATAAGCATAATTGGTATTGTTCTATGGCAGAATTAGGATAGGTGCCATAGTTTGGAATTCTAATTGCGCAGTCATAATCATAGCTGGGCTTGTATGCGTGTGTGTGTGTGTGTGTGTGTGTGTGTACAAAAAAAAGGTTAATTTAGAAGTAACCCTTTGGGTTTGTATACCGAAACTTTGCTAGCTCTCCGCCCAATATATCTTACAATAACATCTTAAAACTACATAACAGAAAATATTTACACTAAGTGATCACTGGCTGCAGTCGAAATTATTTTTTGTATTTAAATGTCAAAAACACTTTTAAAGTTTGGTATGAAAAGTTTTCAAAGGTATAATGTCAAAAACACTTTCAAAGTTTGGTATGGAAAGTTTTGGAGATGTCAGTGCAAAATTGTAGAGCTGTTTAGCTACTGAAGTTTGTAGTATTGTTTCTGAAGATGAAATTAGCCCATTACTTGATCCAGTTATTTTAGTAACTACAGGATTAAAACAAACAATTGTTAGCCTTTTTTTTACTTTTAGCCTTCTAAGGTTATAGCCAATCAAAATAGAGCATTCATTACTTTAGGTAACACAATTTATGTTTGATCAAATTTTATATTCTTTTGTTAGTTAAGGTTTCAGAAAGTATA
Organism: Philaenus spumarius; assembly: GCA_018207615.1. Lineage (NCBI taxonomy): Eukaryota > Metazoa > Arthropoda > Insecta > Hemiptera > Aphrophoridae > Philaenus > Philaenus spumarius. The sequence continues at coordinate 33,152 of JAGFPH010006806.1, forward strand.
TTTTAACACAAATGCCAATTGTGTAGGCCTCTATACTTTATTTTGGCAATTATTGCCAACTGAGACAAATTGAAAATAAGGTATTTAGGCTATTTTTTTAAAGTTTATAACTTGGTTGGTTCTTAGTAGCACTTTGAGACAGTAATTTAGAATTTTTTTTAATTATAAACAACAATATTTCTGGTTGTCTAAAGATTTTATACCTTTCTTTTATATTTGACCAAAATGTTTATAGGCCCAAATGGTATTTTAGGCTTAGCAATGATTATTTTATAGAAGTGAGGCTAAAAGGTTTACAACTATATGCCTTATATAATGTCACTAGGAATTTGCACTGAAACATGGTCAATCCAATCACAAAAATAACTGTTCACTTTAAGTACATTGTTAAAAAAATTTAAACTTGAACTGGACTTATGAGAAATAACACTATATAAATAAAAACAGAACACAGTTTCTCATAAAAACGTTTAACGAGTTATTAAACGTTTTTATGAGAAACTGTGTTCTGTTTTTATTTATATAGTTGAGTACATTGATTTGAAAGAAAGATAGGCTATATGGTTTGAATTTATAATTTAACAAATACAGATTTTTGCATAAGGCTTATAGTAAAATAAGAATAGCCATGGATTTAGTCTCATCAGGTGGCGTGCATAATTCGATTTATTGCCATATATGCTATTTTTGGGCAGATGTTCTTTAAACCTCCGTTCCAAAATGCGTCATATAAAAAAGAGAAGAAAGTCATGTGACGGACATAAAGTACAGTTAAGGTTAATTATATTACGTTGTCTTGGATGCCAAAGAAACATGAATCTTAAATTCCAAAATTGTACACGTTATCAATTATTCCTTGTATTTTATGCAATTTGTCATTCTGCTGGGCCTCTTCATTATTAGACCAATGAAATCAACTAATAATTGTAAACGGTTCCGACTCATTTTATTAGCTACAGGAGTACAATATAAACTATCGTTCCGCCAGTAATGGCCTATTGATGGCAACTGACATAGACCCATGTATAAAATTATTCCTAGGAAATTTAACATCTCATCATGATCTGTGTGACGTGGCCCTCGTTGGATCAACCCCTGCGGCGAATCTACGATGGTGCGTCTCCTCTAAGGGATGTGCCTTTCTGCTCTCGCGCGAGCGTACGGGCGGTTGTCAGGATGGTTTCTGGTGGAAGTAGGTCTTCAAATGAAGGTAGAACGAGTTTCGACTTCAAACGTTTATTCAAAAGTCAAATAAAGTACATCTCTCTGCTGGTCCGGACTAAACTAACAACTAGGCTAAAAAGGCAAAGGCAAGGATATATACAACGGAGTCTAGTCACGATCGCGGTCAAACCAAGACTAACTAAAATAGACGCTCGCTTCTCTTGCGTCCCCTCCCCGTCAGATCTAGACTGTCGTCGTCAGCACTCTTTTCGTGTCAAGCCAAACTAAACACGCTTATTACATTTAAACATTATTATTGAATATTATTAATTATTATTATTTATACAAGGTGGAGGGTACCTGCCACATCACCCCCCTGCGTCACCAGAGTCGGTCCCTTCGACTCTCTCAACTGCACTCTAGCTGCTACCTGACCCCTAGCTCTGGCTAGTGTCTGACCCAATTACTTGTTGTTCCATGTACTAACCCATAGTACTTAGCCTCCAGGGCTACTTGTTATTTCGGCAGTGCCAAACTTACTTTCCATATAAATTATAATCTCCATTGCTGCTCAATGTGGTCGGTTCGCCGCCCTGGCAACTCCCGGGTGAGGGCATCTACCCCTCAACTTGTATATAATGAAATGAAGTTAACAACAAAAAAAAATAAAATATGGCTTTGTTTAATCAAAACATTTAAATTAACTATTCAAAATATCAAGTTAAACTGCTGCAACGAGGGTTAGATCTGTATATTGTAAGAAATTTGATAATTACTCATTTTCCCTTATTATCTTGCGTTTGCCTCATTGTAATATGTAAAATTAAAACAAAAAAAATCATCTTAAATTTAGTATTATTAATATTTTTAAAAAAATTTATAATTTGTTACGCCTGTAACCGTTGTTGCAATATTAACAACAATTGTTGAAATTATTCACTATTATGGAATATAATATTCTATTAACCTTTCGAAGTATCATGTTTATGACATGTTCATATATTAAAATTGACATCGAAATAATATTTAAATACAATTTGACGGTACCAGCAGAGTTAACTATTCTAAAATACAAGTTGTCTTGAAAATTCTTTAAATATAGAAAAAAAAACAAATTGTCCTTAAAGTCAATCTTAGTAATATAAAAATAATTAAAATCAAAAATGTTTACTAAGTAGCATTCCTTTTGGTATGACAAAAAAAAATTCTTCATATCATTTATCTTTTAAAAATATTGAAAAAAACACAAATTCCTAAAATCAAAAATATCAATAAAGTTTCTAAAATTAAAAATTTATAAATTTATAATGACGTAGCAGTTGAACCCCGATGAGAATAACTCCCTGGATGGTGATTGTTCGAGAAAACAAAATCATAGTCTCTACGTTCCCAATTTTAATTTTTATTGTTAAATTCACATTATCCCATTTTTTTTTTTATTATCACTTTCCCCTGTCATTGTTATGAATTTACTTAAGTTTAGTATTACATTTTAAACCATCCCAAAAGTTTAAACATCGGCGGCCCATCTCTACCTTACAAAAGATATTAATTTAAAAAAATTTAATTATGTGGTGGCGAAATTTATTCTATGTATGATATTAATTTTTTTATTACATTCAAACAAGCCAAAAAATTACATTAGTATGTTTCTTAACTTTACATTTTTATATAAAACTTTATTTATTTTAAAAAAAAATTAAAAGTCTTTAGCCACCTACATATTTATTATTTTCCAACTTGCATATTTTCTTTAACCACGAAATTTATTATTACTAAAAACACAATCCCACATTAACATTTCAACATTCCTTACAAATATTAAGGATTTATATTTTCTATTTTATAATTTATTAATATTTAAAAAAATTCTGTTGTTTTTCATCAAACATAGACCTTGTTAAAAAATATAATCGTCAATCCCAACAAATCACTAGTCATTATTAAATGGTTTACATTTTATATCATTATTATATTAATAATTTCCATTTTATCAGTCATCGAACTCTTAAAACATAATTTTAAATATAATGTAACAGTTATTTTGCAAGGATTCGTATTGCAAATTTGTTCATAATACATTTTAAATAAAAAAAAATCATATTCCTAATTAATCAAACCAAATTAAATTAAATTAGTAATGTCAAAAAAAAATTCATATTTCAATTCATTCAAATTAAATTATCAATATCAAGAAATTCATATTTCCCTTTTTCTAATAATCTTCTTATCAAAATAATCTTAAATCTAATGAGCATTATCAGTGTATTTGTGTTCCTTAAATATATTATTGTAAGGTTAGGTCCTTACTTTACATTTTTCAATATGGGCGAGATGGGAAGAGGGCGGAGGAGTAGACAGCCTGACTCGTACAGATCCATTAGTCGGACTAGGGTATGAAAATATGAAAAAATTTAGATAGAACTAGGATAGCAATACTGATGTTTGAGGAAAAAAAATTCTAAAGAAATTTAAATTTCGAAATCTTGGTCTGAACAATGTTACTAAAAATGTTTGCAATTAGTGTATAATGTTCAAATTTTTTCTGAACTGTTAATTTTTACCTTGTAAAAAAAATTTTTAGAGGCCAAAAATACTATCCTGTTTCTATCCGAGCTGTAAGTTTATGAATTAATTGTCAAAAAAAAATTAGATTAAATTCTATGATTTTTAAAGTATGTAATTATTATTTGTTATCTATTATTAAAAATGTTATTATCAATTAAAACTTCTACCTTTTTTATTCCATTGATTAATTATTATTTCATTGTCTAAACTTGTATTTTATAAAAATAATAAATTTTCACTGATTTCAACTTTGTTGTTGCTTTTAATGAAACTTAGTTATTGTTATTTTCACATACACAATATTTTATTTTAGAAAAAAAATCACATTGCAATTATTCTTGAAAAGAAATCAATAAAAAAATCAAACTTATACCATTTACACTACTCCTCTATATTGTAATTATTTTTTCACATAAAAAAATTTTACTAGTTAATTCTGTTTTGTTAGTTATCAAAATTCTTATTTCTACTTTGCTTATCTTAATTACAGACATTCAGTGTTACTTTACTTTTATGCAACCTATAATTATTACACGTGTGCAAACATTGAGCACTGCTTGAAATATATTTTCTATACATTGCCACGAAAATCACTTGTCATTCACATTGTTTTTTCTTTTCCTTTCGAAACTTTCCTAGAGATTAGACAAAATTTGGTACTTATGTGATTGTGCAGGTCCGTTGTATATGCCCAACGTGTGTCATGTGAGTTTAACGGCTCTTTGTCCACCAGCAAGTGCTCATGTGTCCAGTTTCGGAATGTCTGCATGTCAATGTGCGTTTCTGATCAACCCTTTTGTCTTTTTCACCAACCCATCTCTAATTTAACAAAAAGAAACACATTTTAGGACTTGTTCAAAATTAATACAACATGTTACCCAATCTCACAACTTTAAAACAAAACAGAATTCCAAGAAAAAATTACTTTGAGGCTTTAAATTTAATAAATTTATTTATTAAGTTTTATTCTTTGCACACTCTATGTTACTATTACTTTATAGTTACATTACAATTCTGCTCACATAATTATTAAAAGTTTTGCTTTAAGGACGATGAATTGAAACCTGTTTACATAAATATGAGATACAAAAAAAACTTGCAACATTAAATTGTGTTTGAAAAAAAAAATTCATGTTCTATGGCTCTCAATTTAGAACGCTACTGTATTATAAACTGTTAGGCAGCTATAATGTTTCACTTGGGGCAGGTTTCCTCGTTCACCCCTTTATAAAAAAATTTAATGGTTCCAATTCATTTTCCCAACATTTAATATGAATTTAAACACTTGTAAAAAAAATTATTTGTGCTTTATGAATCCTTTAAAGCATTTAACTCCTTATACTTCTTAAATTCTCATTATGTCATGTAAAACCCTGTAAGAAAACATTAGTTATTTACTTTTTGTATAATCTATATATATAAAAACATCATTTTAATTTCGTCTACTTAAGTGGCTGCGTAAAATATGGTGCCAATGAAACCTTTTGGTCATTCGGGGATGACTGCGTCGACCCAACTGGTCCTAGGGTGATAATCGTTGTTTCACCTTTTGGCTTCTTTCCTGAACAACATCTCAACAATCCATTTTTCAAACATAGTAATTTCCTTTTTTTTAGAAGGATCCCACTTCTGACGCCAAATGTGACGTGGCCCTCGTTGGATCAACCCCTGCGGCGAATCTACGATG
>JAGFPH010006806.1:58111-68240 GCA_018207615.1 Philaenus spumarius
TTTAGATCCGGTTACTACAATTCCTCCCACCACAATTTGGATTTTTCTTTCTCTAAAAGAAAAATTCGAAGTATTAAAAAAAAATTAAATTCTTAAGTTCTCGAAAATGGTTGAGACATGAGCATAATTTTACATTACCAAAACAAAATTACAGTTATATATAACATAGTAATGTTAATTCATAACACAATACAATACAAAACAATACATTACAATTTGTTGTTACAATTGTCAGATGCTACACAGTGTGACAAATACAGGTAATTTTTAAGATAAGTTTGATTGTGCCTTGTTCAAGCTTTGGCACCCACATCTGATATTTACAATCAAGCTCTGGTATATACATCGATTGAACATGGAACAAACATGCAAGGTTGTTAACCTGCTCACACTGCATTATATCATTTATGACACATGTAACCAATTTTATTAAGTTTTACTAAAATTCTTTATTCAAATCAAAATACATTGTTCATTCATTAAAGTATATTGTTCATTTATTAAAGTGTATGGTTTATTTACTAAAGTGTAGTGTCTTATTTGAAAAACCTTATGGTCCCGTTTGTTTACATTGGTTGCGGTGAGTGTGTGGTTCCTCACGTGTCTAGCCGGATGAGTCATTCATTGATGTCTCATGTAAATAGAAAACAACTCGACTCCGAGAGTTGGTGTGACTTGCTATGCGGTCATAGTAGCCTGATACTTTAGTTCCGTATCTTTAATTGCTTCCGACATTATGTGTAGGCATGTATAGATAAGCTCGACTCGAATAGACTTCGGATTGTAGTTGATTTTACATTGAATTATCCATTTATTATTTCATTTTAATATTATACTTTCAGACGTAGTACAATTTCGGCTTCTATTTACTCCTATTTATTTATAATAACTTGTTATTAAGTGGTTGGTGCGATGACCCTGCCCATAATTATCAAATTTTTGTGGTAAGTCTGCGGTTTTTTGTTTTTTTTTTTTCATTTTACCATATCGCGGTTTCTCTAGTCTATTTATCAAAGAAATGTTTCACGTATTTAATTCAAAGTTAATATTCCATATACCACAGTACTATTTGTACTGTTAAACGATAGCAAAAAGCGATATAAAACGTTAGTGATTGTTCACTAAACTAAGTTGCTCGATGCATAAGCGATGTCTGTTTGACATTCTTTATTAATTATTATTTAAACGTAATTGTATCCGATTCGTGTCCGTGTGTGATTCATGTGTTTATAATTATGAAGCCAATCTTAGGCATTTCCCTTGTACATCGTTATTGTTTATTTTGAACTGTATCGATGATCTTAGCCTGCAGGTATGTATTCATTGTGTGTAAAAACCCTGAGTATGGCATTTGCCTGGGCAGGCGGGGCTCTATCCCCTGCATCTCACCGTACGTCGCTTGGTATAATGAGATATATCCCGTTTAATCGAAGTTTTGTTGGTATATCTCGTTGACAGCAACACCGCTGGCGTGTGGGCCCATGTCATATAGCGGTTCGTTTGATGGTGCTGAATCAGTCTCAGCGACAATAGGTTGTTGTGTTGTAATGCCTGGCCGAGTGCTCGGTAATTAAAATGTACTGGTAAGAGAAAGAGATAGGTTGAATACTGAATAGGGTTAGAGGTATAGGTTAATAACTAAACTAAAGTTCATTTGAAATAAAGAAACAATTTTTATTATATTCAACTATAGCACAGATCTATTTTATGACTGAAGGTCCATTACTTATTAAGTTTCAACAATATATTTCAATTTACTGTGAGCTTGGCACTCTTCTTACTTCAGTTACTTTAATATTTAATAATTCAATTCAGGAAAACCATTTATTTAAGTTACACTTAAATAAAACAAAACTATTTACTTTTCAATTCGTTTAACCATTGCTTGGTAAAATCTCATTTTTCCTCTAAGTCCGATTTAAACAATTCTACTTACAAATTAAGGGGGAGTCGCCCTCCCATATAAACTCAATGTTAACATATGTACCTTTTTCTCAGAAACTACAATAGATACATAGGTGATTTTTTTTTTACACATTTATTAGCTTATGATACAAATTTAGATGGAATATTATTGACCTAGGTTACTTAGCAACATTTTAGTAAATTTTAAATAAAATCTATTACCAAAATCCTAAAATTATTTTTTTAATATTTTTTTTTTTAAGGGTAATATTAATTTTTTTTTTTTAAATCTCCCATCTAAATGTGTATTACATGCCTAAGAATGTGTGTACAAAATTTCATTCCTGTATCTCTAATACTTTCTGAGAAAAAGGTACATAAGTATAAAAAAAAACAACTTTCGGAGAATCGCAAAATGAATCAAGTTTATTTGTTACTTACATATCAGTAGTGGCCTGGGGCATAAGGATTGTCCACATCTTCACCCTCTTCAAAAATTTCCTCTAACACCTTCCTCTTCAAGGTGTTTGCCTGCCTACACTTTTTAGCAATTTCTTCAAGGGCTTTCTCTGCTTTCCGAACCCGAGTTGCATCCATTGCCGCGACACAGTTTCTACCAGGATTTAGGCCTAGCACTTTAAACACCAAGCACTTAGTTACACTTCCTTTATTGTAGCAACCAATAGCCTCATAAACACCTAATTTTAATGTTTCTAGCCTAACAAATACCTTTTTGGGAATTCTGCTCCAGATTATGTTATTCAAAGACTCGCATACATTCTGCGTACCACTATGTGTGCATTTTGCTAAAAGTACAGGGTTTGATAGGTCTTGAAACACAGGCTTTATTTCTTGCAAAATAGTGAAAGGCAGGTGAGTGTGTTCCTTGTGTACATAAACAGTCCCATCTTGTTTGTATTTCTGATATTTGCACCAGGTGTTGTCATCCTGAGGGCAAAGATTGTGTTAAGGTTTTTGGTCGGTGGAACCTAGGTGGAAGTATGTTGCCCATATAGCTTTTTGCATTTCTCTGACACCTTTGTCTGCATTTCTTCTAATTGCAAGGCCATAGTAAAGTTGAATGTTGTTGATGGTGGGCACTGACAATCGCCCACGGCCTCCAATTGTTCTTCCATCTGTCAGTTCTTCGGCAGAGTTTTTTTTCTTGAACGTTCTGAGGCGAGACCCCATCCGTTTCTGGACGTGCCCCACACATTCCAATTTTTCTAATTCAAAATTATCACCATAAGGCTTTTCATTACAAATAATATCAAACCCCTTACAGTCTCCATCCCCTAGGTAGTATTTGTATCGTATGCCGTAGTTAGCCTCGGACCTGCCAAAAATTTCCCGCACTCCTGCTACCTCCATGCCACCGCTGGTTCCTTCATAGTTTGCTATGCATGTGTTGCAATGAACATTTTCAAACCGTGTTTTACAAGTACAGTACTTAGAAAATATAGCAACATCAAGCACTTGACCTGTCGTAATACTAATAGCGGTTACGACACCATTTAGGGAGGAAAATCCTCTCTTCTGCCAACTGCCGTCAAACGCAGCGGCGATGTCACGACAGCCATCATTTTGCCTAACTGCTACCTCAACTGCCTCTATCATTGATTTAGTACATACTTGTTTTGTGGCACTGAGCAGTACTTTGTTATAAAAATTGAACTTAGAAGGCTGATTTAGGTTTAAAATGCCTGCAAGTGTTTTACCAGATTCTTGGCCTATTCCGATAGACCGTAACGCATATACATAGCGCAGGTTAATGTCATAATAAGATCTGTTAGTATTTTCAACAGTTGCATTAGAGCTACTTTCCCTGCTAGCTTTTACATTGCAGTGGTTACATTCAAGATTTACAGTAAATGCTAGGCCGACTCGATTTGAAATTGTCATTTTCAATTGACCTGAACACTGTTTACAGACGGCAACTTCAGCTATCAAATCATCAATCACAGATAAATCTAAGATATCATTTTGGAATGAATCATTTTCAAATTGATTATACTCAGTTGAGTGTCTGGATAATTTATCCTTGGAAGTACTGGACACTTTAGTTACAGAAGAAAAACTAGGCCTACTTGTACTAGGTGTTGGAGTTGTAGGTGTTGTTGGTGATGGTAGGTTGTTATTAGGCATAGATTTTCTGTGAAATCCAACATTTTTCCTTTTTTTAAACGGTCTTTGAGATCTACCCATCTTTTGAAATAAATAATTATACAAACTAACAATCACATAAGCTAAAGCTAAAACTAAAACTTACACTATGTAAACAAAATTCACTGTTTTGAATATCAAATCAAACTGCAGACACAATTGAATTGAAATATAACCTCCAACTTGCAGTAAACAACAAATAAACAGCTAACAGCTGAGGCCACCACAGCCTTTTGAATACAAGTAACCAGTAAAACACACTAAAATATGTACTATAACAAATTCTAGAGACACAGTTGTGACTGTGTGGTTAGTCGCTGAGTAGAAAAGTGTGTGCAAGAGTGTTTCAAACATTTTTTTTGTAATAAAATAAAAATATCAAGAATATATTGTCATATATCATTTTAAAGAGGAAAAGACAAGCTATCCGAATCAGTAAAAATCCAAAAATCGATATTTTGAATTCCGACTCCCCTTGTATGACAACTTCATATCGACGGCTGGCGGTCTCTGGAAACTGAATATGAGTTTAGGTGCTCTCGGCAAAGTCCTGAAGAACTAACTTGACGAACTCATCTGATGAACTAACTGACTACTGACAACTACTGGCTTAGCTAGTGTCTTCGGGTAGGTTATATAGATCGAGGGAACCGCCCTGGGAGACTCATCATTAGGCCTTATTTGGCATGACGTGTCTTTAGATGCGTATAGTTTTAACACGCGCTACATTGTTGTTGCCAAGGAAATCAGGGTGATTAATATCCTTGGGCAAGCTTATCAAAGATGAGGTAGGCTATTTCTTTTTATAGAGCCGTGTGCAAATACTGTTACACGTGTCAAGGTTTAATTTTTATTCTGTGAATTTAATTCTTTAGTCCCGTTCTAATATTAAAAATGCCCAGCATTACAGTGTTTTTTCTGGCCTCCTGTTTTTATTTCTGCCTCGCCATAAACTAGTTCGTTGGGTATTTCTCCTGTTGTTGGGTCTAGGTATGTACTCTTCAGGTGCGTTGTTCCAATCCGTTTCAAAGGCGCGTTGAGTGTTATTTTCGTAGGCACGACGGCTGTCTCTATACGTCCGGGATTGCCTCGGGAATAAGAGCGAATCGTCTTGTCGGCCTCTTCCGCGTTGGCGGGAATTGTCTTGGCGTCTGCCATCCATAATAGGAAATAAGAAATAGTAAGCTTAAGTTTCAAAGTGAAATAGACTACTATTTTTTGTTGAAGAAAAGAAAAATTCGAAGTATTAAAACAAAATAAAATTCTTAAGTTCTTGAAAATGGTTGAGACATGAGCATAATTTCACATTACCAAAACAAAAGTACAGTTATATATATAACATAGTAATGTTAATTCATAACACAATGCAATACAAAACAATACATTACAAATTGTTGTTACAATTGTCAGATGCTACACAGTATGACAAATACAGGTAATTTTTAAGATAAGTTTGATTGTGCCTTGTTCAAGCTTTGGCACCCACATCTGATATTTACAATCAAGCTCTGGTATATACATCGATTGAACATGGAACAAACATGCAAGGTTGTTAACCTGCTTACACAGCATTATATCATTTATGACACATGTAGCCAATTTTATTAAGTTTTACTAAAATTCTTTATTCAAATCGAAATACATAGTTCATTCATTAAAGTATATTGTTCATTTATTAAAGTGTATTGTTTATTTACTGAAGTGTAGTGTCTTATTTGAAAAACCTTATGGTCCCTCTTAATAAATCTTGGCCACGATGCACACGCTGCTCAAAAGCAATTGCCTCTACCCACACCATTAGCCTAACCTCCTCAGCCGACCAGACACACTTCGTTCCATCCCCGGCAGATATCTAGTCATTAACCTGCAATGCGTGTGAACTACAACGGTGAACTCCCAGACCCATCTTGGTAGGGAAAGAGCGAATGCAGTCACTACATTAACCCCCGAGGGGGCACCACCGTGCTCTGCAGCACCTCTTTTATTACAATTTTTCAGGCCAATGAAAGAAGGGAACCAATTTTTGGCAGGCCAGAACCACCCTAGTAGCGACAAGGTATTGCTTATTTGAAGTGGCGGCAAAGACTCGCCACTGAGACTTAAGAGATCATAGTTACTCCCGCCGTTTACCCGCGCTTGCTTGAATTTCCTCACATTGTGTCAGCACCCTCTGGGGTCATATTGTTTCACGAAGCGCCTATCGGCATCTGCCGCAAATATAACCTAACGATCGGCGCCCGTAGCACTGAACGTGTTAAAGTGGTAGTTGCAAATCATGAGGGGGATCTCCCACTCTAGTGACATATGGAGGACCCAGAGAATAAATTCAAATTCAAACTTTTAATTGTCAGCACATTTTTATATGGCAATAGACAGTGACAACATAATAATGCTAAAGAAAAACCTCTATGAGTCAATTACATTAAATGTTCATTTACTTCAATTCGTATAGGTATGGCTTATTTGAACTGTTGGTAAGCCTCTCCTACTGTCATAACCATACATCTTTTTTGATACTTCTTTTTACCTTCACCTTTTTTTCTCACTATTACACAATCTTTAATCCCAGGAGCTGGTCGGCTAATGTCATGCTAAATAGAAGTTAATGACTTTTGTCATCTGCCACTTTTGCTGTGGAAGTTTTAAGAGGAATGTTTTGGATTAAAACTTCATGTCCAATGATCTCATGTACGAGTTCCTTTTTTTTTTGTGGACTTTCAGGTAAAGTTTGTTTTGTTCAGTTTAAGGCCTTGCCGAATGACTGTACACATTTATAAGAATCGGTTGGAGAAACATTAAGCCCATCAATGTTGTTTTGGCGTACTACTTCATTATTTTTCTCGCTCTATAAGCTTCTTACTCTATCTCTCACCCTTTTTTTGTTTTTTCAGTCTTCTTTTGTTAATTTTTCATTCTTTCCTTGTGTTTTGACCGACGATACTTGTCACGATTGCATTCTTTTTCTAGATGAACTTGCCACTTAGTAAATAAATGATACATTTTGTAGCCTGATGATGCCTAACGGTGAAACATATGTTGCTCATTAATACATTATAATGGTGAAATTTGACCAATTGGTTATTTCTATTTGTGGATTTTCAGGTAAAGTTTGTTTTGTTCAGTTTAAGGCCTTGACGAATGACTGTACATATTTGTAAGAATCGGTTGGAGGCCATCAATGTTGTTTTGGCGTACTACTTCATTATTTTTCTCGCTCTATAAGCTTCTTACTCTATCTCTCGCTCTTTTTTTGTTTTTAAGTCTTCTTTTGTTAATTTTTCATTCTTTCCTTGTGTTTTGACCGACGATACTTGTCACGATTGCATTCTTTTTCTAGATGATCTTGCCACTTAGTAAATAAATGATACATTTTGTAGCCTGATGATGCCTAACGGTGAAACATACGTTGCTCATTAATAAATTATAATTGTGAAATTTGACCAATTGTTTATTTCTATCACTAATTATGGAGTTTCACCAAATACCAACTGTTTTTACTTAAAATTCTGTAAAACATTATGTTTAGATAAACTAAAAATTCATTATAGAGAGTGATTCATAACTATAGGGCAATTTCCCGGTAGCTCATTCTATAGCTAAAAATAAGAAAAAAAATTCATATAAACATAGGCCCGAAAACGCTTTGTTTTCCAGATATCCGCCATTTTATTTTGTTTACAAAATAGTTCATATCTAGAGAAATGTTTGACTGATTGAGTTCAAACTTAGCTTGAAGTTTAACCTAATAATGATCTATCTCAAATAAAGAAAAAGCGATTATATCCAATCATGAGTTTCAAAATGGCGGCTGTTTGAAAATTTCAAACCTAAATTACTCAAAAACCGTACATTTTAACTAAAAATATCGATAGAATTTTTTTGTGTCCCTTTTGATTCCTTATCAGATAATGTAACTGTCAAAACAATCAGTTGAAGAATAGTAGCTAAATTAAAGATAATAACTGCAAATGTACGTACAATCATGTATTCTAGTGCTTACTGTGTGGGTATAGGATGCCGGGTTGAACAAACCAGTTATTACAAACAACTTATCTAATAACTATATAATAATATCTATAATAATAAATATCAATAATAATCCATATAATATTGAAAATGGAGCCAATAACCCTTCATGTGAATATAATTATGCACCACAGGTGTGTAGATTAAATCCGCAATTACCGTCAGTACCTTTTATATCCAGTACAGCAATTATGAATTTTGGAAATAAAAAATATACAAACACGTAACATTGGTCTTACTAATTCGTCTACAGGTGACATATTTGTTGATTCAATTAACCTTGCTGGGCTAAGTACATTTACACCTACATATTACAGCTATATAGAACATTCTGGAAGCGCAAATCATGGATTTAACGAATTCGGCGGAGGCGTTATGCAGCCATCATTACATATTGGCGTCTTACCTGTCAATAGTTGTTCCACTACAATTACAGATGATGCCGTACAGGATATCACAGTTATATATAAAATTAACACTTCAATAGAAATAGAATATTCGTATGATTTTTACAATCCAAATTCCAACGTTGGTTCACAATGCACTATGTACACTGGACAACCTGCATTTATTAATCAAAATGATAGCATGGTGACCGCATATGGCTATAAAACATTACCTGTTAAACCTCAAGCAACCGCTACGGAAGCTGCACCTACAACGACGTCCAAACCTGGAGGATCATAGCAATCAGTCCGCCGACATGCTGCCCATCAGGAACAAAGGACTTACCTGCAATTGGATTGTGTGCACAAAGTCGGCGTAGAAATAATCGATGGTGAAAAAAGACTTGATCCAAAAGTGTTTAAAACATTTACCAAAAATAAAAAAAAGAATTTGTAACTAGATATTTTCCTTATATAATACCAAATAATAAAAAATCAATTATAAGAGACTTTACTTTATTTGAATATTTATATTTGAATTGTACTAATGATAGATTGAATAATGGAAGGATTGGAGAGGTTGTTGTACATAATTTAAATACACACACATAAAATAAATTTGTGTTTTTATTGACAATATCCCATATTGTACATTTCATCTCTAACTTCGACATATATATTTCTTAACAAATTAAAATTAACATCGTTTTCTCCACCACCCCATAACAACATATACCCTAAAGCTACTGGATGCAAACTTTTATTTTCCATGTATTCTTCCCATAAGGGGAATCTACTCCAGCGGAAGGTAAGGACCCTAGAACTAAATATATCATTTTGTGGAAATATATTATTGTTGGAGGTAACAAATACAGGTGTAGCGGTTACTGTTTGTGTGACCTGAAATTTAATGGCGACTTGTACGTCATTGCCTGTTAATATACGTTTTATGTTATCTACGTTACCTGGGTCTAATTTAGCTTCGTCCCACAGGATAATACGTCTATCCGGGCAGTCTTGAAAAGAAAATCTCTCAAAACGTGATGGGTAGACATATTACCCCTGTTCATAAAGAAAAGTGTTAAGGGGTCTACAATAAAGGATTTACCTGCATTTGCTTCTCCGACAATAAATATACTATTTAATTTACCGTTAGATCTATTAGCTACTAAATAACATAATCTTAAAAATTTTTTAATTAACATGGTGCGCTTAAATTGAAAGTATA
Source organism: Philaenus spumarius (assembly GCA_018207615.1). NCBI lineage: Eukaryota > Metazoa > Arthropoda > Insecta > Hemiptera > Aphrophoridae > Philaenus > Philaenus spumarius. Next base: position 67,820 of record JAGFPH010006806.1, read on the forward strand.
ATAATTTAAAAGCAATGCTCAAACTTGTTTTGAAATCAAAATATAATTCATCAAATGTTTCTAACGACATAGCCCTAAATAATGGTTTATAAACTAAGTAATGATCAAAAAAATCCCTTACCTTCCAACTGTTAACTCTTAATTTTACACATTTAATGGCACTAACTACAACAAGATCACTCTGATTCAGTGTTTGTAAATGCTCATTTTCTATCCATAAATAAGTTCTAAATATATTTTCTATTGGGGTACACCCATTGGACATCATTAATTGCACTATTTCTTGAGTCGTAATTTTACTACTTCCAACTCCGGGTCCTGTCGCACTTCTATTTCGATTTCCTTTAAGAGGTTCTGATACGCTGCCCACACACGGTTCACTGGACGGCCTGGCTCCGGGACTGACTGCGTCACCACCTTC
>JAGFPH010006807.1:6057-47134 GCA_018207615.1 Philaenus spumarius
ATGTAGTTCTAAGGCTATCAACAGTGAATATTATTTAATGTCTTTGTCTATATTTATTTTAAAAAGTAATACAATTTTCAAAGAGATTTATACAATTTAAAACGTTTTCCTATTTTATAAAATTACTCTATAAATCTAATTGTTTTATATCGAATAAATTTAAACATTTTAAAGATTAGGAGTCCATAAAATTTGTGTCGGACATTTATTTTATACTTTTAAATTTGATATTACTAACTAGATAAAATAAATGTTTAATCAAAATTGCAGAATATTTGTGTAGCCTATTAAAAATTATTTTTCGGAGCAAAAATGTAACCTGAGTTCAAAAAATACTATTATCTGCAAAGTCTTCGTTTGTTTTTTAGTCATGATTTGAATCAACGGTCAAAAACATTTTTACTATTTGAAAGAATAATATTATTGAGTTAAACTGTTTAGCTAGATAAATTTATGTTTTCTATAAAGATAATCTAATCTCTCTAAATAGTACTATATACTTATGTTTTAAAACGCTATTTCAGGTAAACATGTGTATTTATTTACATGTTTTTCTTTTCAAGCAAGTTAGAAAGGTACGCCTTATAAATACCTTTAGATGAATACATTGAACTTCAAAACATTTTCCGTTTTACATACAATTAATTTTAAAAAAAGTTTATTTTTAAGTGTTATGTCCAGATTTTCTTTCCAATATAACAAGACATGAAAGCGTAGTTCTAAATAGTTTAGAAATGGAGCCGTAGTAAAATTTGTTTAGGGAATTAAATCTTTATTTTTGAATGGGTACATTTATTTCAATGAACTTAATTAAAACAACTCTAATGATGTCTACATAATAATAGCATTGCCAAGTTGATCACAAAAATGTATTCTGATAAAAGAAAATTCCTTTACTTATTTTACATAAAAATAAATAAGCATATCAAGTATAGTTTTAGTTAAACATTTGTCGGAAAATTGTAATAGAGAAAGTTGTACCACTAACGAAATATATCCCAATACGACATTGCTTAAGTTATTTGTTAGGACAAAAGGGCTTGTCTTTATCGTTATGAATAATTACTTACTTTGTTACAAAAACTAGAAACGTAAGGGTCTTTCAAAAGGTTACCCATGTGTTTATAAACAAAGAGACAGACCATTGTCCTGAACCCTCGCACTAACTGGCAGCAATCCAACATCCGACTTTCCCTGGCCGGCCGTTTGGAACCTTTCCAGTTTCGAGTTGACAAATAAGGGGATTTGTATTTCTACTTTATATTTCATACATTCTAATGTCAAAATATACATGTATTTTTTGTTGTTGCTGTTGTCCAACTTTTTAGTTGTTGGCGATTTTAGACATATTTATGAGATTGCTTAGCATATTTATAATCAACTAGTGGACCATGCAATGAATCGTATAGAAATATATACTCTGATTAAATTAACAAATATAATTTAGTGAGTGTGTTGAAAAAATATCTTCGAAGTGACGTTTTTATATTTTTCCCAGATGAAGAGGGGAATTCATTAGGCACCATTATAGAGCACGTGTCCCCTGGTGTGTGGGACTCCCGATTAATCCAGTTTACCCACTAAACCCTAACCTTTCTGTACAGGCAGTACCTCCACTCTGGGACCGCTATAAGCATTACTTCAGAGTGGTGCATTTAATGACCATAATAGGCTTATTCGTTTCCTTACTGAATGGAGACAGTTTTATAGACTGGCTTCTCTAACCTTTTGCCGTAGAACACGTTCGGCATAGTGCTGAATCTGGTTTCACAAGTTCTCGCTTATTAGCATCTTTGCTAGAATATTGGCCGGTGTAAGCAGACCAATCTTTCCTTGATGTCCCGTCTTTCTTCCCACACAGAAGAAAAAAGTGTGCTCAACATCGTCTAACACGGAATCGCCATATGGGCACACTGGGCTTTCCACTTGTCCTATTTTTGCCAGGTACGCCTGGTAGCAACCATTTCCAGTCAGCAGCTGGGTCATATAAAAATGCACCTCCCCATGGGGTCAGAAATGTTGTTAATTAAGCCAGAAGTCCATCATACCCTGGTCTCTTGTTGCCACCTTTCCTGACAGAGACTATCCGTTAGCTTTCTCCTTAATTTGAACTTCTCCTCTTCTCTGGAATATAATCTTTCTCTCAGTTGCCATCAGGTCGATAGAAGGGGTACTTGCAATAATCAACGCAGCTGGTTTCGACACTGTCCCATAGGCACTGATCCTAGGTGCCGATATCATTTGCACAGCTGCCATCTAATATGATTTTTCTTCAGCGCTTCTGCGAAGATTCCTCACCCATGCAGAAGATCTGCGTGTCATTAGCAGTCGCCTTCCTCCTGTCGTTGGACCTCCTATGTTTGCCATTAATCGACTTAGAGCTGTTGTAACTCTGGCTGCTTTCTCCGTGGCATGCCTAATCTGCTCCCAATAACTGAGACGAGAATCTAACCTTACGCCGAGGTACTTCACGGTGCCTTTCGTCAGTAATTTTGCCGAGCCCACACGCAACGGGATAACTTTTGGGATCGAAGTGACTTAAGTTTAAAATAAGATTTTTTATGAAGGCATGTAGTAGAGTGCGTATAAACATACAGTTGTTTAAAGTTAATGAAATGTAATTTATATTTTTTTTTATTTATTTATTTTTTTTTTATTTTCCACAGACACATGACATAACTTCATTAACATATAAAATATTACACTTAAAAACAAAACTAAAAATCAATCTTTATATAATGAAATTACCATACTTATAAAACAATGAAATTAAGATTTCTTACAAAATAATGAATTTACAATAATTATAAAATAATATTAGCATAGCTTATTATATAATATTAACATAACATTCAATTATATATTCAAAACTAAATTAAAATACTGTGGAAAACATACACGCACACAGAAAGGCAATAAAATACCCTTAAATGTGTGCGGGAGTTATCTTAAATATTAATTACTATTCATTCATGCATACATTCAAACATCCAGACACACAAACAGACGAACGGACTATGATTTTATAAAAAAAAAACAAGTTTTTGACTCTACATTAAAATACATTTCCTTGGCCTATACATACTAAATCATATATTTAGGTTCAGTCACACTATATAGTCAGACCTTGCACCTCTGTTTCATCATTGAAGAGATATAAACATATTTTCCAAAGCCTCAGGAGAAAGAGAAAATAACCAGTGTCTAAGTTTGTCCTTAAAAGCCCTCATATCGGACATATTCTTTAAATATAAAGGCAATATGTTAAAGAATTTTGGCCCAAGAAAGAAGCAGGTTCTTTGAATAAACGTTTTATTACATTTGGTTAACTTTACAAATCCCTTGCTTACCTGCCTTGTGGGTACACCGTGATTTATCCGAGCCCCTTCATTGCCACTTACCCTATAAAATAGTTCTAACACTTAAAAAACATATAGATACCGAAGAGGAAGAATTCTTTTTGCAATAAAGCATGGGAAGGAACTTTGAAGCCGTCCTTTTTTGCACATCAATCTAGCGAATGTTTTTTGGAGCCTAATCAATGGAGTTAAGTGTGATTTATAAGTACCCCCCCAAATAGATAAACCATATGCAAACATAGAATGAACAAATGCAAAGTAAACCTGCCGCTGCACTCGTACAAGCAGATATGCTTTTATAAATGAAAACTTTCTTAAAAACATAAACACATATTTTTTAAACTGGATATATGATTTCGAAACGATAGTTTTTCATCCAATTGCAAGCCAAGATATTTAGTGCATTTACTTTGAGTAACTTCACTACAATCACAAAACTGGCTACGGCAGTCAACACTATGATATTTAAGCGGCACCAGGAAATGAAAGGAATTAGAAATGGAAAAGTTAATAAACATTTTTTTAGCTACATTTAAAGAAAGTCTATTGTATCCAAACCAGAGGCTCAAGAAATAAAGATCCTGTTGAATTTGTATTTGCAACTGATTATGGGTAGTTATTCCATTTTAATTATTAGTTAATTGTAGTGTAGTAATCCCATTTATTTACTTTGACTTAAGTATTCGAATAGCAAAACTGTTTTTATTCACTTTAGAAAAATATATTTTACAAATTTAGCTTTATGGGTTTTAGGAATTTAGTAAATTTCATTTTTATTTTGTAATACTAGCTACCATTACCTCCATTTTAATCTCTTTGATTGTAGTGGCCATATTTTATAAACAATCCTGATATTAATATGTGTAAATTTTCCAATTTTTAGTTTAATTTGTTTAGTAGTTTTGAGCATATACAACAATTAAGTGTATAACTTAATATTTATTTTTAAGAGTAGGTATCCCATATATATCATCTATTTCACTTCAGTAATCAAATTGTAAATGATGTTTTATATCACTTAAGAATCAGATTACCCAATTTTAGGTTTATTTCAGTTAGCTTTGATTCTCTCGCCATTAGTCTTGCAAATTTACGCGTTTCTCGATATGTTTTTAAGCATTTTTATCGTATTTTATGAACCTTATTCAAATTGTAGGTTTTAATGTCTACTTTCAGACTCTGTTTGGTAAATTCAAATTGGGAAAATCAGGTTATTATAAGATAATGGCCTAAATTTATTGTGTATAGTGCAATATTGCAAAAACAACTGCAATAGTGCGACAAATTTCATCTTCCGCCAGTTTGTAGTAGACATAATAAACAATAATTTTCCGAAACATCTTCAATTAATATTGTAAATTTACAATGATATGCATTTGGAAAAATGGTAAGTTTGAAGCGTGTTTCAGATTTTCTCCTTGATAAATGGTCAGATCGGGGTTTATGAAAAAAACATTTTGTATGGTTTTTAACTATCTACATATCTCCTAATGAAAGTATTATGGTCCATTAATAACGTTTTATAATATCAACGAAAAACCCCAAAAGTCCTTATTTATTGTTACTTTTATAAAAAGCGCAAAAGGTAATAGTTTTTGTATTTTACATAAATATGTGCTACCCTTTAAGATACTGTAGATGTCGCTTGCTATTAAATTCAATAACATGAAACAATCTCTATTGGTTGGGCTATTACTTCTTTGAAATTAGTAGTCACAACAACTTAATTTGTTCTGAATGGAGCGTTTTAGATTTTGTCATTTTGGGAAAGCTGGGAAATATATAATTGTGTGGGCGTGGTGAGTGTAGTCAATACGTAATATAATAACCTTGAATAAATGTAAACCATTGTTGTGTTTTATGAGTAACATTTTCTGAATTCCTTTCACGATAAACGAGATGGAGAATTGTTGATTTTCTTCTTTTTTTTTTTATTTAGATAGAAATATGTTGTGTAGGAAATATAGAATTTCAATAAGGAATGGATTTAAACAATTTTTGAGTCCACCATTCAACTATTTGTAAAACGTTTTACTCATTGGGTAAAATCATTAATACAGTTATCTTTGGATAAATGAAATAAACTAAGCAAACTTTTTGTTTAAACTTAATTTATGTATACATTCTGTTGTACCTGCATTCGATTGTATCCATACTAAAATACAAAATACCTTACTGTATGAATACAGTACCTTTACATTAAAGAAAAGTTTTCAATGACATCCATATGGAGCCTACATGGGGAAATTATTTAGTAATTTAATTAGTACACGTGTTCACGATGGATGAATAAAACAAATTCATTTAGGGAAATAGCTAGTTTAATTTGTCTTATTTCCAGTAGCTTTATGGTCTGTCCTCACTTGACTTCTTGTTGTTTAATACATTGTGTAGTATATTGCAGTGACATAATTTCTATGGTAGTTGGTTTAGCAAATGTAGGCCTATGTACTTGTAAAATTAAATAAATACAGTAATTTATATTACAATATACAATTTATGGAATTTTTCTGACAGTTATCTAATCTTTGTGTGTTGATCTTCTAAATTGCCTGTACTCTTATCCTAGTTATTTCTAAGATGTTTCTAAACAGTTGTGCAATTATCTGTTGTTTATTATAATACAAACTTTAGTTGCCTCGATTTAGATATACATATATATCTTTCATACTATAAATTTGTATAGTAAAACCATTTTTTACATTTACATACAAATGGTAAACTTATAAGTCAAAAGAATGGAATTTGTAAAAAGTAAATCAAGTTAATAATATACATAAAAACTAGTGGACCTGGTAATGCTTGATTTAATTTTAAGGGTCGTTATCTAATTTCATCCCTATGACATATTTAATCGAATTGCAAATGTGTTTTTTTTTATATCGATTAAAAATAATATTAAATAATTTTGCATTTATAGTTTGTAGGAATTTAGTGCAATTTTAGTTTATTGTATAGAGGTACTATATTTAAAATGTTTTGTTTGTAATGACGACATTCTATAAAAAGTCCTAGTACTAATATGTGTAAATTATGAAAATGTGTAAATTTAGAAATTTTAGTAACATTTGTTGAGTAGTTTCTGAGAATATAGAAAACATAAGTGGGTTGTTGTTTAATTTTACGACTAGTTTTTCCATTACATTGACAAAGTAAACAAATTGCAAATAGTTTTGTATGGGGCATCAATTAAAAATGATGTTACACAATTTTAGCTTTACACCTTGTAGGAAGTTAGTGGAATTTATATGTATTGTGTAGGGGTATAAATCACATTTCAATTCCAAATATGTATCTGTACAATCCAGGGACCCACTTAAACAAACTCTAAGAAAATCATCAAAATTGGTAAAAGCCATTTAGGAGGACTTCAGTGACATAAACACGTACAGTAGAATTATATACAGGGTGTCCCCGAACTCTCTGGACCCCTTTTGTGGATATGTTCCTGAGATCGAGACAAACATATTTCACAATATATACATACGGGGCTTATTTTTTCGTCTGTCTGTCTGTATGTCCTTTTTACAAAAAACTTATTATTTTTGAAAGTAGAAAGGATATTGAGCTCAAACTTTGTGCACCTATTTGTTGCGTAACCTTTTATCACTGTACGAAAAATTAGAAAATTATTTTAAATATTTTCAAAATTGCGGCCGTTTATAATTTTTAATGTCAAATATCTCAGAAACCGTTAACTTTACAAGAAAATTACAAGAGACAAAAAAGGTCACTTTTTTATTGACAAATATAATTGTTTTTTTAATTTTGTCTTTAGCTAAAAAGATAACAGAGATATTGGCAAAAAAAGGGAAAATGTATTTCTTGGTAGTTGTCAACAATACCCAGAATTACTCTAGAAAAAAAATATTTTAAAGTTATTATGAGCTAAAATAATCAGTTATTTCATTATGTTCCGAGCACTTTCTGAGATGATTCTACTAGCAAAATATAATGAAAAAAGTCCATATATTTCATAGGCCCGGAAATGCCATTTTGAAAATATTTAAAATAATGTTCTAATTTTTCCTACAGTAATAAGAGATTACGCAACAAATAGGTGTACAAAGTTTGAGCTCAATATCCTTTCTACTTTCAAAAATATTAAGTGTTTCATAAAAAAGACATACAGACAGACAGACGAAAAAATAAGCCCCGTAGACCCATGTTTATATTGTGAAATATGTTTGTCTCGATCCTAGGAACATAATATCCACAAAAGAGGTCCAGAGAGTTCGGGGACACCCTGTATATAATGATATACTATTGTAAAATATATTTGCATTCTCCATTCCTGTATGAAAACCTGTTGCAAACAAAATAAATGTCGTGGAAATTTAAATAAATAGATATTATTTTTGTAAGCTACAGGGCTGTTTTTACCTTTACTGGGAATAACGGACAACTCAGGATGAAGCTGCAAGGCTGTTGACATTTTAATATGAAGTATGTCATGCCTTAAGCATTTTGAGTTTTTTTAACTAAACACAGAAGTAGAAAAGCCAAGCACTTGTGAGTATATTATGTATTGCTTGTCACGCAAGAACAATATTACTGTTTATCCACTATCAAAGTAGATGATAGGTTGCGTATTTCTATCTTTATGATTTTCATGAAATATTTATTTTGTAACTGTAATCCTTTAGGTTTTATTTACTTAATACAATATTTCATGACCTGTAACAACAGCATAAATAATAGTTTATTGGATTTTTTTACAACGTTAATTTATATATGTACTTAACGAACCAATAATTGAACCGTTTAAACGTATTCAAACTATAACTAGAGAAAAACTAATCTGATTGTACAGGACATATACATCACTTAGAGTTCAAAGCAAAATTTGCTTGCATACCTACAGTTATATTACTATAACGTGCAGACATATTTGCAGATTAAACAAGAAGAAATGGCTCGGAATGAGAATATAATAATTAGTTACACGACAAAAAATAAATTTTAGATTTTACAAACTTTAAAATAGTCACTAAATGTCACATATTAAATTGTGGAATCTAAGAAAATAGAGTATAAATGATTTAATTGTATTGTAAAACAGTAATATTATCTACCTGATACAATTTTCTTTTAGTAATTTTTAATCTTTGGAAACTACATTGAAATACGTCAAGGCGTAATATGTTTGTGCAGAAATACATTTGTTTATTACTTTTTACTTAAAGAGTAAAGCGAAAAGGTTGCATCATTAGTAGTTATGTATATTATGTCTTGGAGTGCAGTACAGACCTCACACGTAGAAGCAATGAAATCACTTGAAAATCAATACCAAATTTATTAAAATAATACTCGATCAAAATTCGTATTGATAGAAATTTGTTTCAAATAATAAAATACTTTAAATACAATTGCTGTTAACTGATTTAAAACTTATGTTTGAAAATGTTTACGTGATGCATTCTTTAAGGTTGTTCTACAATGTTATTGAGATTAATACGTCAAGTTTTATGAAGTCTAATTTCACATCACGGATTAGAGAGAAAGGGTGATAGCTTTCACATCTAATACTGTACAGTTTGTTTACACTTGTACGCTCAAATATCAGTTCTTCTTTAATAGAGAAATGTTAAAAGATTAAATCAATATGATAAACATATACAGGGTGTATCAGGAAAAAACGGAAAGAATTGCAGGACGTGTTCTACTAGTGAAAATAATGAAAAAAGTTCCTATAAACATAGGTCCGAAAACGCTTCGTTTTCCAGATATCCGCCATTTTGTTTTTTGTACAAAATAATTCATATCTAGAGAACAGTTTGACTGATTGAGTTCAAACTTAGTATGAAGATTAACCTGACAATGATATACCTCAAGAAAAATAAACAATTAAATCCAATCATGCGTTGAAAAATGGCGGCTGTTTGAAAATTTCAAACCTAAATTACTCCAAAACCGTACATTTTACCGAAAAATGTCAAGACACCTTTTTTGTAGCCCTTTTGATTCCCTATCGGATGGTGTAACTGTCAAAACAATCGGATGAAGGATAATAGCTAAGTTAAAAGGTAATGACAACAAATGTTCATACAATATTGTAGTATTTACTGTGTTTGTATAGGATGCCGAGTTGAACAAAGCAATTAGTACACATAACTTAACTGTTATCCTTGAGGTATATCATTGTCAGATTAAACTTCATACCAAGTTTGAACTCAATCAGTCAAACCGTTCTCTAGATATGAATTATTTTGTACAAAAAACAAAATGGCGGATATCTGGAAAACGAAGCGTTTTCGGACCTATGTTTATAGGTACTTTTTTCATTATTTTCACCAGTAGAACACGTCCTGCAATTCTTTCCGTTTCTTCCTGATACACCCTGTATGAAACAAAGTATAAACTAGTGATGATGAAGTGTATAAATAAACGATTCCTTTAACTGTGTGCGTATTTGTTTTAATCGCTTAAAATCGGTACTTTGTTTTAATCGATTACTAGGGTTGCATACTCCTCATGAATCAGTCCAAGATGCGATAGTTGAAATTTGACCACAGTGGATTCTCTAGATTGCAATATTTCTTTTCTGTAGTTAATCATAATCCTAATAGTTGTGTCCTATCCACGTTAATAATGAAAGGGTTTCTAGTGATGTGTTGTTCATACACAAACATCTGTTCTAAAGCCGGAATTTTCCTTTCTTTTTTCAGATTAACAAACGATATTCACTTGACAATCATTAGTTCTCGGGTTTTGTACCAAAACAGTAAGAGAAAGTCATTTTCTATGTGCATGTTGCAACGTCAAATAGCTGAGATTTATCATTGTTGATATAGGTTTATACTTTTTCTTTAAAACTAATCTCGTCTTTGTCTATTTTATAAGAACTCCTTGAACTGTAATACTCATCATAGTAAAATTTAATTAGTTGTACGATTGTATCGCGCGAGACACAGCTGAAATTGAAGCCTTTGCGTATAACTGCTGAATTTGAATTTCTACGGTATCGGCGATTGTAGAACAAAGCATGAGTTTTTTTTTAGAATGTAAAGACAAATTGTAGCTTACATAACGTAGCCAAGTATTACATCTTCATATGTTGGTAGAGAGATCACTTAACCAAAGATTGGACACGCATTGGGTTGTCTGGTGATGGTTTTCTGGGTTGACATTACATTTGAGGTAAAATAACACAATATTAACTAAACACAACGAAATAGTTGGTAATGTACTACCGTAAACTAGTTATACAACTTATAACTAACCTGTCACATCAACTGCAAACAACAGACTGGATGGAGTTCTAAATTCCGAGACTTCCCGCTGACGCTGATTCATATAGAGTTCTCAAGTGCCATGACGTCACACTCACTATCTGTCACGAGAAAACTACGACTTGATTATCAGCTATCTCTGAATACGAGCAACCAAGACCTTCTAAAGAAGGTATACACACTATTTTTATTAATTTTGCATTTGTATTTTGTGTAAGAAATTTTTGAAAAAAAGGTAATTTTTAGAAAATTTTAGAAAATTTTCTAAATTTTCGACCTAACAATATTATAGAAATACTAGCTGGGTACCCGTGCTTCACTACGGGTTAAGCTCGATAAAAAAAAATATCAATTTCAAAGGCATCCCGTATACTCTTTGTTAATACGCTATTTACACTATGTACTACTTTCTTAGCTTAAGTGTATGAAATATTCATCTTTTAGTTTTATTAATCCCTGTCGAAGGACAGCCTTTTTATATGCATATTTAAAGAACCTCCTTTCTAACGCTTTTTACTTTTTAATAACCTTAAACGCAAAACATTTTAAAATCTCGTCTTATTGCACATCTAGAGCAAAAGGGAAACCACTATGTTAAGTCTCAAGTTAATATGTTTTGTCATTTTTGAGATATAGTGATCATCAGTGAGTCAGTGGAACTTGACTTTTATCTATATTTCTAACGCTTTTTACTTTTTAATAACTTTAAACGGAAAACATTTTACAATCTCGTCTTATTGCACATCTAGAGCAAAAGGGAAACCACTATGTTAAGTCTCAAGTTAATATGTTTTGTCATTTTTGAGATATATAGTGATCATCAGTGAGTCAGTGGTATTTTGATTTTATATATATAGATTATAGAATTCATTGTACAAGAATAACTTCTTCTTTTTTAGTGTTTTATAGTGTTGATAAATGTTGTTAATGTTAGTGTCTTGTGTTTGTAAAGTGTAGCTTGATAATGCCGTCTGTGTAACGGCGAAACATGTCGCTAAAAAATAAGGATTGTTTGACAAACAAGGTATTTATAACCATTTATCTATAGATTATGTTATTTTTTTAAGAAACGTAACGAAAGAGTTAATAGAAAACAGTTTAGGGCAGTTAGAACTAAATGCAAAATTTTGTATCATAAAAATAAAAATTAATTTTAAATTCGGGAAATTTTACGTTTTAAAAAGTTTGTCGCTAATGCGCGAGCTACAGATAAAAAACTTTAATTGTGTGCGTAAGACCACACGTGAGAAGTGTAGGTTTAACTTTTTTAGCACAATGTTCATTTCAGATATATTATTACCAATTAAACTATACACTGTGTTAACGTTAACGGGTTATGTCTATGGCGTAGGACAATCTGTTACACTTATATACCCAACTCAGAAATACAGAACTAGCAGTGAGTTCGTGGCCTAACCGACTAAGGCGTAAGTCTATGGCGATGGTCTCTGCTGGTTCGAATCTCGACAAGACCAAAACTGTTTTTCAAACTGACGGAATAGATCGTTTCATAAAATGCATTAGAAAATGCGTGACGGTATTCACAGCCAGAAAACACACCGCCGAGGTGCGCGCCTATTGAAGTTTACACTTAAAAATGAGAAGTATTGAAAATTACCTACTTATCTTGCAGAAATTTCTGAAGTAGAGTTTAGTCTAAATATGTGAAAAACTACCTTTTATATAAATGCAATAAATTGTATATCTGCTTCGACTCTTGCAACAGAACACCACACGCTCTAACTCAATTATAGATTAGAACTGTAATAGAATGTAATAGCACTACTTAGGATATCAAATCGGTTTAAGTAATGATACATTAAGGGTTGCATGTAATCTACTTACGGTATTAGTACGTCATATAGTAATTACATGGCGTAATCTATCACTGAAGAGGAGGCACATTAAATATCACTTGTAATGCTTTACGAATCGACTTCAATTTGTTAGAATCTTTCAACTATCTTATATGCACCAACCACTTTATCTTTGTTAAACATAAGAAATCTGTTCCTGATTTTTCGGAAAACAATTATTTTGTTATAGTAGTATTTTAATTTTATTGTATACACAATTAAAATACTGATTACTAATTTCGGATGCATAGAAGAACCAGAACTTTTCCAATTTTCAGTATGTTTTATTTACCATTGTAATTAATTTCATTTAAACACATACAATGTGACCATGTTTATTAACTGCCAAGGAAGACAATTACTTACAGAAAATACAATTGTTAACAGAGTCAGTATAGTTGTTGCAAACACACAATAACTAAATTACTAGTATTAATTACAAATGAAACCTATGATAAAAAATAAATTTAAACAAATAAATATTCACTTTTACCCAAATGTTGTACGGTAAACAATTTTCTTAAAATAATAAACATTTACATTTGTAATTTACAAAAACTAACCTTTATTCTAAAGCATAAAAATACTGGGTACACGCCAAAGAATTCTATGTTATTAACTTGAGAAAAATTTCAGATTTATTGAATCTTCTGATGAAAAAATGTTAATAGCCAAAGTTATTTTATTTTTTTATTTTCAGAGATTGTCTAACATTCTGCATGCTTTGTTTGAACTTTGACAATATCCTCATATTTCTCTTGAGGAAAATGTTCATTTTCTAGTATTGTTCCTACTCAATAGTAAAAGTCACATTCCTCATACCATTATAATAAGCAATGAGGGATTTGTTTTTGTGTTGATTGTATTGTAAATACTTGGTTCTACGATCTTAAAAAAATATACAAAGCAGATAATTTGTAGTTACTATTGAACATGATTTACTAATTAATAAAGATTGAAGCATGGCCATCAGTGTTATTATAAACAAAGATTGTAACATACCTGAACCTCCAAAATCCAGAAGAATTTTCCGAACGTTGCTTTAATGAAAACTTCAGCAACAATTTTGTAGAGTGAGGAGGTGATTCTGATTACCCTAAAAACGAATTTAGGTTGGCAATCGTGAATAATGATATGAAGAATCCGCAAGCTGTAACAATCATACAAACTGTGCATTAGTTATAATAAATTATACAAGACAAAGATTAGAATAATCCGCTAAATTAGATGAAATCGAAGGAAGTAATTTACATATAGATGTTTGTACTCGTAAATCATATAAAAAGGTAACAAAATATGAATTATTTGACCTTCTAACATAAGATTATAAAAGAACATTGAAGTATTTCCACATTTAAATTTTATTTCAATAGAGAACGAGATACAGTGGCAGTCATTTCACGAAATTTTACCTAGAAACTTCGAAAGATTGAATCAATATTTATCTAATCAATCTGATATTGTAATTTTAATAAAAATAGTTTTAAATTACATAAATCATATTAAATATATTTTATTACAGTAAATTTTATAATAATGCAATATAATCAATTTGATAAATTGTTAATATTATTAGTACTTTTGAATAGTAATGACTTCTAAGAGACAATATTGGTTTTCGTTACCTAGTTACTCGATTTCGATACAAGAATCGATATTGGGTTGCAGTAAACTACATCGAGGCTCTGGAGTCGTATGGCACGTTCGATCAGATATTTTTGACATATAGGTTTTAAGTTTTGTTTGTAAATACTTGTAAATATTACTCCTATATTAAGTATACATTTAAAATGGTAATTAGATAATAAATTTTATGCAAAGAGAAATATTTATGATATTATTTTATAAACTTACTTTATTTAATGCTACTTTATGTAAATTGCAGTAAGAAAATGTTAATATTTATAACACTTAAAAGTTACTTAATGCAAAATAAATAAGAAAGCTGTCTTTATATCATTTAAAAATGGCGAAACAAAACTGAATAATGCCTACGTGTTTATAAAAAGATTTATAAGAATAAATTTCTTTTATAAGGTTGGCCAAAAGTTCTGCGCATAGATTTATCACAAAATGCTGATTTTACCTTTAAACAGGCTTGGAATAGAGATATGTGTTTGTTGTAAATAATGTGAATTTCTTGAACAAAACATTTTATACACTTTTTCCACTTTAGTGAAGCTGTTACATTTTTGCTTTTTTATTTCCATCCGCACCGAAAACTTTATTTTGAAATTCTTGGGAATATAAAACGACTAAAATATATTAATCAACAATTCGTTTAAAGCATAAAGAAACGGATAAGAAGTATCTGCCTTTACATGCGCATAACAGAACAGACGATCGCCCGAATCACACGTTCGACCTGCGCGGCAATAATAAACCTTCTCGTTGACCAACATAACGATTCGCTGTACTATATTGTACCTTTAAATGTCTTAGTGTGTCGGTTTTTGTAATAATTCTAATGTGTTTATTTATTTCGTGTTTATAATGTTAATATGTGTGACAAATGTTTTAAATGTGCCAAATGTGTAAAGAAGACGATGCCAGAACAGGACGAAAGTAAGAGACACTAATAAGGATCTGAAGATGACGGTATACCGTTGAAACCGGTAATCCTACACAGAAAAAATTTGGATTGTTGATTGATGATATATAATTTAATTAATCTATTATTAATATAAATCAAATAAGCAATCCAGGAAGCTAAAAAACAATATGTTTAATTAATGAAAACTTTTTGTACTATTTCACAAAGCTTTATTTATAATGGAATTTCACCAAGAACCAACGGTCGTTAGTATTAATAGTTTCAATATGTTTAAGTTTAAACCTTTGTCTTTGTTACATAAGGTAGACTGTATATAGTGCAACTTTATGTAAAACTATTTTGACCATGTTTGCTGTCCAATTATGATGGAAATTTAAGGCATTTGATTTAGGCAAATTTACCATAAAATAATCAATTTAAACAACTAATTTAAAAGCTAATAGACTGAAAAAACAAATTCACAAAAGTTAGCTGTAGCAAACAAAATGGCGTTCTTACAACGGCAATAAAAGGTACATTAAGCTAAGTTAAAAGAGAGAATAATTAGATTTCTTTACCTGGATTCATGATTCACAACTGCTTAAACAATTATTCGCACCTTACACATTACATTTTAAATGAGCTGCGTGCTCAAAAATTGTTTTTCAAACTACATTAGCTACATACGTGTAGAGCACTGTCAGTCAGTCCACGCTGTTCGAAGTTCAGAATGCCTATTGCTTGCTTAACTATATGCCCACGAGGGGTCTGCTATACGCCAAGCGCTCCTGTAGGTATGGTGAGGGAAAGTAAAGTTAATATTTTATTTTCTCGAATAACGCTATAATCTGTTTATTTCTTTGTTTGTATTCTCCAAAATGGCTGACAATTTTTTTTTATACTTTCATTTGCATGTAGAGGACTTTTCAGAGATTAATCTAGGCTACTTTTTATCCGGGAAATATTTAGGTTTTCTATTCAAAAGTTGAAATAAAATAAAACATTAGGGGTTTCGTGAACGGACGACACACGCGACCATTATAAATAAAACAACAGATTTGGATCAAAACTTAACATTTTGACAGGATCGTCTGTGTTTTATTTTACGGTATACGCTCGTTTAACCATTAAATATATATAAAAACCAGCATACAATAATGTAAAATGTATTCACAGTAAAATAATGTTAAATTCACCTCAAAACTTGATCTGTAATTTTTATGTTCGTTCGGAAGTTATGACTAACAAACTGGTTTAAAACGGGATTTTCAGCGTTTATTTGTGCATAGCTAATAATTTACGTAGGCCTAAAAGGGATACATAGATCGATTTGGGCAAAACTCACTGCGCGTTTTTAGGCCAAGGAAGTCAGATCTAAATTAGTTGATTTTCAATGCGTAAGGCACAATATTTAGCCGTTGTACTTTTACTTTCTCATTAAACTATAGTATACAGAAAGTATAGTGATCTAAAAAAGATGTTGAGTTTTTGTGGAAATATCCATTTTGGAACCCCCTGAGTCCCAAAAAGTGTTTATACAAATTATCCGTCTGTATGTCTATCTTTATGTCTGTATGTATACAAAACTATTACCAAAAAATCTATTATTTTTTATAAAAAAAAAAACAGATCTAACGATTTTGATAAAATTTGGCCTACATACCCTAACATACGCAAAAAACCAGCATCTTTCTAAAAATTTTCGTTTAGCTAATAATAATAATAACTAGTTTTTGAGGGGTTTTTTGGCCAAAAAGTTGTTTTTTTAAATTTTTTTCAGAACCTTTTTTCGTGTAACTCTTCAGGCCTAATTGCCATATTTCGTGCAAATTTGTTCGAAATCGATCGAATATTTTTCTAATAATAACAATATTTATTAGTTACTGTCCTACTTTAATGTATCACCTCTCCTATTTTAATACCAATAATGAAGTCACAGTGAATCTGTTTATAATAATTTAAATATGTTTGTTGAGAAAGTATGTGCCAGTTTCTGGTACCTTTTATTATTTATAGAATCACATCTGCGAGTGACGACACAGGTACCAGCTTGTCTATAATAAATTCATCAGTAAAGACATATTTACCAGTGTGGAACTAAAGTTCTATATGTACAAGCTGATGGAAAATAATTCATGAGAAAACAACTATATAAAGGCAGTAAAGGGGAAAAGTAGACCTCTGGTTTTACTACACAAAGAAAAGTAGCCTTTACATTTTGAACTCTTGCCAAAAAAATTGCTCTGAAGCCTGTAGAGGTGAACGTCCTATTTACCACATACAGAATTTGTAATTATTTTCAGTTAGTGCAAGTAAATCGCAAACCTTATATTACATATTACAATAAACATATCTTCAGATGTTTACGAGTTTAAAACTTATATTTTACACTACTTGTATTTTTATTTTGTAATCTGTTTAAAGTGCCACTGAAATCAGTAATTGCATTAATAAATATGTTTAAAATTTTAATTTAGGTAATATTTTGACCATACAACTTTTATCAGAATAATTCCACTTAATAGCCATTAGTTCAATGTGGTAATAGTTATATTTTAAAATTATACTTAATGGAAATACAGTTTATTATATGCTTTATTTTTTTTAAACTTTGTTGTCATTCGTACAACGTAATGCCAATATTTTGTTCAATTTAACCACAAGTTTAGCTAATACCTGAAGATTTTTCAAAGATTTTCACTAACACATGTTTAAAAACACAATAGAAAAACAGATTTGGGAAAGGAATTTGCATTTGTTGTGCAGAAAGCAAAATGAGCAAGATATGGGCTGGTCAGAATGATAGTTGTGTAAGTCAAGAAATTGCACAATTTGACTTAAGCATCTATTCATATTAAATTACAAGTGAAGAAACATAGACCAAGACCGGGAGTTGAACCCGGGACCTTCACTTTTCCGTCGTGATGCTCTGCCATCTGAGCTACCCTGATATCTACCGATATTGGTCAATGTTATCTCACTTGTACGGTTTTTACTGCAATTATTGAATTAACAGATTGAATACCTCGTGTATACGACATTGAAGACAATCTCAATTCTTATTTCACAGTATACAGTGGTGTTATTTTTTTTTTCGCTTACACACTTCCTCAGCAAGTGATATTCAATTAAATTACAAGTGAAAAAACATAGACCAAGACCGGGAGTTGAACCCGGGACCTTCACGTTTCCATCGTGATGCTCTGCCATCTGAGCTACCCTGATAACTACCGATATTGGTCAATGTTATCTCACTTGTACGGTTTTTACTGCAATTATTGAATTAACAGATTGAATACCTCGTGTATACGACATTGAAGACAATCTCAATTCTTATTTCATAGTATACAGTGGTGTTATTATTATTATATTTTTTTCGCTTACACACTTCCTCAGCAAGGGACATTCAATTAAGTGAAAAAACATAGACCAAGACCGGGAGTTAAACCCGGGACCTTCACGTTTCCATCGTGATGCTCTGCCATCTGAGCTTCCCTGAAAAAATATTCTGATGTAGGCCTAACATGCAATTGTAAACTAAATTATAATAATTTTTTTTCTAAAGGTGGACGTAAATCTATGTTTGAGAATTTCTGGAAAATATTTGACTTGCAGAGACAAAGTACTTTCATTTACGGCCTAATCCAGAGGCATGAAATTAAAATAAAGGAGACCAAGAAAAGAAAATGTGTTAATAAGGGGAGTGTCAAACAAATTTTGTTTGAAGTCAGAAAAGGACGAATCCGTGCAAGAGTGAAAACATATTTTCTAATTACATTCTGTGTCAGATGGGAGAGTTACCAGGGCCCTAAATAAGATAGTTGAAGGAAAGAAAACCTCATTGGAAAGACCTTAGAGATAACAAGGACTGTCCGTCGAAAAAATGTCTAATGAACATATCAAATGTGTAATGGAACATATAAGTTCATTTCCGTGTTACGAAAGCCATTACGCAAGTAAAAATAATCCAAATAGACAATATCAATATTTCCATAAATATTAGAAAAATGTAATATACAAAGAAATGTGTAATTCTTCTAACAAAATCCATGTCACAGAACATTAATACAGGAATGTATTTAATACCAAATTTTATTTAAACTTGTATGTACCCAAGAAGGACACCTGCAAAAAGTGTAACATTTTTAAGGTAGAATATTCTAATCCTGAATTGAGAGATATTGAAAAGTACAAGTTGAGTACAGATCATGAATTGCACTTAAGAAAAGCCGAATTAGCCAGGGACTGCATGCAAAAAGATGGAAAATCTGCAAAAAGTGATCCTGAAACATACATTTTTGTAGTATAAATTTACAGAAAGTTCTTCCTTTTCCCAAATTAACTGTAAGCATGGGCGCCCATATCTATGGGCAGAGGGGAGCCACGCCCCCCTAGCTACCAGGGAATGGAAAATGTGTATATTATTAATTATATTAAGGTATTTTTATTTTAAGAGATTAGTACTAAAATATGTTTTAAATGTTATATGCCGTTTGATTTTACATCATACTTATTTTATTTTTTAAAGAGTTCAAGCATGAGCTGCTGGGTCACTACTTGGTGCGTTGGGTTTTATAGATTTGTGTATTTATTGACGGTGTAAAGGTACAGACTCAATGCTTTTTAATTCATACTTTTTGATCACCCGACGATGTATGATAAGGTACGAGACACGTGTAGTTTACATATGTGTTATAATATATTGAAGTTTAAACTTCACAAGGATTCCTGGTGGAAAGTATTAGGAACTAATAGTTAACTGTATGTAGTACACATTTTTTGTTTAATTTAAACTAAACCTTGATCTAATATACCATTTTTAAATTTAGTTGTACCGTTATAAGATCTGTAATTTCGGAGGAATACGAAAGAACGACTGACACGAGTCAACATCCTACAACGGTTTAATGAACTCTCTAGCGATCCTCACTTCTAGATGGTGAAGAATGTATTGGCAAAATTCCCTTAAGTAATGCCTTTTCTTACTCGACGTACGATAGAAGTTTTCGTTTTATTTGATTTACTTGATTACTTGGTGTGGTGTGATGCTTTCAAAACTACTAAACAAAGTTTCTCACTATATGATTTTTGAGATTTGTTTTACCTATCATTATATTACTGTAAACATTTTCTGTAGATTTATTATTTTAGTTGTTACATTTGTGTCACTATTTCTTTCACTTTTAAATGTGGAACAACGATATTACGCGACACACCTAAGTCTATGAAATTAAAAGTTATCCAAATAATCTAAATCTATATATTTAAAATCCAAATACCACTCACTGACTCATCACGATTTCTCAAAAACTACTCAACGGATTTCAATGAAATTTGGTATGTAACTTCCTCTAGGACCCTAAGTGCTCGCTAATAAAAGTTTTTAAACAAACTTGATATTTTAGGAGGGGGGGGGTCAAAGTTACTAAAAAACATAGAATTTATTGGAATGAAATTTGGTATGTAGCTTCCTCTAGTGCCCTAGGTGCTCGCTAAGAAACGTTTTCAAAATTTTTTTAATTTTATGGGTGGGGTTTGGGGGGGGGGGTTTAAATTTACTAAAAATCCCTATAAGAAATACAGAATTTAATATATTTATTGATATACTATTTTTGTTGTTAATATATATTTAACTTTGATTTGTCTACACGTGCGAAGCTGGATCGGGCAGCTAGTTAATAATAAAATTACTTTCAGCTTAATACAAAATAATATAAGCTTGTATTTAATATATAACAAGCGTATACTTACACGGAGAACAGGGTCAGGGAAGTAAACCGAATGCAAGTAACAATGGTGGAAACTATACTGTAAACTGAAAGAACGAGTTTAGACGTAGTTACAATTTTCATTCCTTGTTTTTGAGGAGGAAAATAGGGGATGAACAATGGATCCCTATTGTTGTGAGGTTATTGCTATTAATTTGGGTATTTTATGTAATAAAAATATTATTTGCAATTAATTATTTGCCTTCTCTGATTACTTTCGAATTAAGTAGGATAATAGTAAAATATGTGTAATATCAAACCATAAAATAAATATCTCCTTGCATTCAGCTTAGTTACTGCAAGGTGGACCTAAATTATAACTAACATTATTTAACAGTAAACAACTTATGTATTTTAAAATATACACAGAATAATGTTTAATGTTTTCTGTCTGTCTAAAATTGACAGAAATTTTGCTTGACAAAATAAAATTATGTTGTAAAAATGTATACTTTATAAATAAGTTGTATTAACACTACGTAGAAGCCCCAGTAATGATAAATTGTTTTAATTGTTTAACAAAAAACAAATTTTGACAAACACATCAAAGTAGTTACTATTTAAAAAATGAGAAAATGAATTGCTAACACTCTAATACTTGCTATGGCAAAACTATAAAAATATATCAAACAATAAAATGAAGTACACACATTTTTTGAGCTTAATAAATTTTAAACTTAAATAACAAGACAAATAACAAAAGTGATATCATTGGTAGATGAATCTAAGAAATGTAAGCAAAACAACAATAAAGTATGTAGTTAGTTTTGGAATACCAATATTAAACCCTTTAACTTATTGAAATTCCAATCCAACTTACTGTATTCAATTGTTCTATTATTATTACTCGCTTCAAATCTACTGGTTTGTGGCCACTCGATTTTATAATGGAAAACATACATTTAAAAAAAAATCTCAAATTTCAACTTACAGAATTATATTGAAGAGAAATACGTAAAGCGTCTTTTATTAGTTTTAAAAAAATCTACATGATTATAGCCTTACTGTTGACACTTACTGCCTGACGGTTTAAAGACATATACGTCCTAACTACTTACGAATGGTATACATTTCTAATAGGCCAGTCGGTAAAGGTCAATTTAGACCAAAAGTACCAGTAATTTGCAATACGGCTGAATTTTTTTTATAAGTACATTAAAGTATGTAGATTAACGTAAAAAAAAGTTTACCAGTCTATCGATTTCCCAAAGTCGAAAAAAAAAATCGATTATCTTTTTTTTTCGATTATCCCTAATATTTCGAGCTGGGATGAAGATAGAGGAAAATATAAAATACCACCGTGTAGGGGAGGTATTTTTCAACAAAAAAGGTAATTTGTATTTATTTCGTCCGAGCAATGGTTTGTCTGGAAAAAATTCGATAATGCAGGTATGTATTTTGCAGCAGGGGAAATCACTAAAAGGTGACATCTTATTCATATATGAAGCGTTGGCTCATTCTAAATTGGCCGAATTTTAATATATCGAATTGAAACTTGACATAGGAGTTAAAATATATATTTTAAACATTTATGTTGAGTCTCAGCTTGTTATATTGAAAATTACCCGATCTAGAGCCACTTAACTTATTAATGGGTTTCTCGATTTTAGGAGTACCGGACCCACAAATTCATTTTAAACAGCTCCAGTTTAGAAAATTTTCAAAATATCAACCTGAAAGTTTTTTTACAAGTTAAATATATATATTCAAACAAGTTCAAGGAGTATAAACCTTTTTCATTATTTACTTTTAAAAGCACAAGTAAATTAAAAAAGTATAATTTTAGACCTTTTTAGATTTTTCATCAAAACGCTTGAGTTGATCAGCTGCTTGAGTTGATTAGTCATTTTTTTAAATATAGTTTTTAAAATAAGTATAGCAAAAAACTATTGTACTTTTAACTTCTGTACCAATTTTTAAATCGATATGTTCAAAAATGTCGAAAATGGAGCCGTTGAATCCAAAAGTGTTATAGTTAAAACGAGATAGGTAAAACAGAAGACTATTTTCAAGCGCCTCGTTTTTAAAAATAACAAGAACAAAATCGTTCATACTTACTAAGAATATTTATACTGGTGTACTCAACTTGTAAAACAAATTTGATGTTGATATTCCAAAAAGTTTTTAAACTGGAGCTGTTTAAAATGAATTGGTGTTTCCAGTACTCCTAAAATCGATAATCGAAATCGACTCCTAGATCGGGTCATTTTCAAGATAACAAGCTGAGACTCAGCATAAATGTTTAAAATATATATTTTAACTCCTATGTCAAGTTTCAATTCGATATATTAAAATTCGGCCAATTTAGAATGAGTCAACGCTTCATATATGAATAAGATGTCCCCTTTTAGTGATTTCCCATTCTGCAAAATACATACCTGCATTATCGAATTTTTTCCAGACAAACCATTGCTCGGACGAAATAAATACATATGACCATTTTTGTTGAAAAATACCTCCCCTACACGGTGGTATTTTTTATTTTCCTCTATCTTCATCCCAGCTCGAAATATTAATGATAATCGAAAAAAAAGATAATCGATTTTTTTTCGACTTTGGGAAATCGATAGACTGGTAAACTTTTTTTTATGTTAATCTACATACTTTAATGTACTTATAAAAAAAAATTCAGCCGTATTGCAAATTACTGGCAGTTGTAACCTATACCGACTGGGCTATAAGTCTATAGATAGATAACTATTTTCACTCAAAGTAGTATTTTGTTTTATATTTCCTTTACGTTCTGAGCAGAAAGTTATAATAACTTTACAGTAGTTTATCCTTGCAGTTTTATTCTGTAGGTTAGAGTGTATTGTTATGCAACTATAGCATCAGTGGAAATGTTATATATACTTTTTGTTCGTCCATATGCTACAAACGATATATAATTTATGAAAAAAAATTGCTTTGCAGTTAAAATATTACCAAACTAGTGTATTGTATATAAAAAAGGTTTGTGTATTTGTCATGCTGAAACTGTCTTACTAACACCAGTCTTAATTATTAATGAATTAAACTAATTTAAGGATTAGGGGTTACATTTTGGAGACAATATTTATCAACACCTATTAAAGCGAGTGTACTAGCATACGTACGTGAGTAACGTATAACGTAACAGCTGATTTCACCCATCATCTGTAAACCCAGTTTAGATTATCGTGTTGGGTTATGTTTACAACTTCAATCGTTATAATTTCTTGTGGAGTTGATTTTATTTTTAAATATGAGTTATAGAACTAATGTATGCTATAATATACGTTATAATATTTGCTTTGAGGTTATAAACTATATATAAATACAACCTTTTATCATCAATATATTTGTTTATACAAATTAAAAGAAGAGATACCTATTAGTTTATCTTCTTACAACATTAAAAACATATTCAATTAATAATATCTTTACTTTAATATAAAAACTTCTAAATCATTTGATCTATCAATATGAAATAAAAAGCAATTAAAAGATAGTATTTTTATCTTTCTTTAAATATTGAATAACGTATGCAAATAAAAATGTTTAACAAATAGACATACAGTTATATAATCCTTATTATTGTACACATTTACTGAGTTAAAAATCCCCGTCAGCATAGTTAGGTAAGCCTAGATAAGTAGGCCTTAATGGTGTTTGTAAATAGTTTGTATTTAAATTACGTATTTCTGATGTGTATATAATTAATCAGCCTGTGATTTTTCACTTACTGGGGCTTATTAGTTAATTATAATTTACAAGATTATAAAATAAGACACCAAATTTTAGTTTAGGATAGAATTAACCAGTTGTAATTTATAAAGTTACCTATTCAATAGAAATAAGCCTATACGACTGTTTATTTTATAGCAATATGAAATTAAATTCTGATGAGAAATGCTTCTGGCAATCCGTAGTGTATGCCACGTAATGACAAAACTCCAGCCACAGCTACCAGAATGGGTTTTCTAATCCCAATTGAGGCGGAATTAATCGTACTGTTTCTAATCATTTTATTTTACTTGCCTCAGTTTAAACAAAATATTTTTTAAAGTTAATAACCAAAGTAATACTTATGTGTACATAACTTAATAATATAATTGATGTAATTAATAATAATTCATATAACTTACATGGATATTATATTATAAAATAATAAACGGTACCATTAACTGGCACATACTTTCTCACAAATATATTTAAATTATTAAACAGATTCACTGTGACTTCATAATTATTGTAGGTGGGGCAGGAGAGGTGATAAATTAAAGTAGGAGATTAACTAATAAATATTACTATTATTATCTATAGAGAAAAATATTCGATTGATTTCGAACAAATTTGCAACAAACACGTCAATTAGGCCTGTATATATGCACGAAAAAAAGGTTTTGAACATTTTTGAAAAACAACCCCCTTTATGGCCAAAAAACCCCAAAATCTGTTATTATTATTATTATTAGCTAAACGAGAATGTGTAGAAAGGTGCGGTTTTTGTATATGGTATGGTAAATTAAAGGCTACAGATGAGCCAGATTTTATCGAAATCGTTAGAGCCGTTTTTTTTTATTAAAAAGTAAAATAGCAGTTTTTTTTTTTTTTTTGCCAATAAGGGGGTTGTTTTTCAAAAATTTTCGTGCATCTACACAGGCCTACTAGACATGTCTGCTGCAAATTTGTTTGAAATTGATCGAATAGTTTTCGCTCTAGCTTTGTATACATACAGACATACATACATACAGACAGACATACATACATACATACATATAGACAGACATTTTGTAAAAAACCCTTTTTTGGACTCAGGTTGCCCCAAAACGGATATTTCCACAAAAATCTCAACATCGATTTTCTGCGATCACTATACTTTTTTTATACTATAGTATAGTGAGAAAGTAAAAATATAATTACGTTGGTGCCGATATTTTATGATCATTTTTTATAGTATTGATAACTTTATTAATCTGTTACAGTTTATAGGTAATTTCACTTGTGCCTTCAACAACAAAGAAAACAAATATTGATTTTAAAAATTCGTTTCTTTTCGAAGTTTTTAAATAAGGATTTAGATGTAAAAAATTCTTATCCTTAATGGCGTGAGCTAATCTCAAAGGTCGGGTTTTCCCCACAAGATTAACATGGATCGAATTTAAAAACCGTTTCTATACAAAAGAAGCAGTTTATTAATAAGAAACAAACTAATCTAGCTGCTTTCGTAGATGAACATAATGATGTTTGTAGTATTCAGGAGGTTATAAAAAACTTTTCTATACAAAACAGCTGTTTATAATTTAAAAAAAAAACTAATCCAGCTGCTTTCGTGGAAGTAAATAATGGTTTTTAAATAACAGATAATACTGTTGATTCGGATGTCCAGCTTTTAGTACAAAACAATATTTTAAATTAGGCCTATACTGAACTAACATATGTTTCAACACACACAAACCAATAAAAACTTGCGTTCAGGAATTTAAAAAAAAAAATAACCAACTATGTTACATCCTAGTTAAAAATAAATAAGAAGACCTATTTATTGTTAATATACGGTAATTGATAGTGAATAACTTGTTGCTTAGGTTTTTGATTAAGTGTACTCTTGAGCCTTACTGGTTCTTTTAACCTTTATTATAAATGTTGTTATAAAATATACGAAATAATTTGATTTGAACATTTAACATGATTTACCATCTTAGTTTTGAAGTTATTATTAATCCTACACCTTTATTATAAATAAAACATAACATATATTTTTAGAAGGTTCCAACGGGGGTTGGCGAGCGGAGCACGCAGGGGTCTCCCCTAATTAAAATGTATTATAAATAAAACAAAATAGGTCTATGTTTACATCAGAATTTTCTTTGTGCTGTTAAATTTCTTATATACAAATTCTTTACAACGCTGTTTCCCATGAACTATTTATTTTTAAAAGAGAGAAAGTAATTGTATAAATAAACTAAGTTTACAAAACATTAAACATTAAATATAAATTTGACTGAGCTTAGATGTTGTATAAATTCACTTTCATTAACAAATACTATACTAAGCATGGAAAATGACCTTTTGTAAATCATTTACTAGAAGAAGGTCTTGGAAACATTTCTACCGATCACAGAATAAAACGAATCTAAAACGACGAGTATTTGTAATCATCTTACAATGTGAAATGGAAAACTATTAATAAACCCAAAGAAGTTTTACTTATTTTATAAACACATCTGAGTTGCTAAATTATTAAGTTATATTGACTACAAATTAATAAGATTTACTTAAAGAACTAATAATATTTAAATAAAACCGGCCTTTGATTTGATTAATGTACGCGCAAGGACAATATGTTTAATGTTACTTAGTAAGTAAAAAAACTATGGCCAGCTTTAAGACTGCTTTTAAAGTTATTAACAAATTGCGAATAAAAGAGCTTAAGATAAAAGAAAGCGCTTAAACTTTTTTAATTACATTATTTCAGGCCTAAACTTAACGGTGTAATTAATTAGTTCGGTTCTTCCTTGCTACGAACATATAAAACACAATGCAGAAAATAAAACCAGATTTTGTTGTTACTGTATGGTTACTTTAAAATTAGTGCGAGATGCTTATTATATCTAGAAGTCCATACGCACTTAGAAAATAAAGTCTTTTATACCAGTAACAATATTACTGTTGTAGATGAAAGATTACATTTTACGGATCTAATCAAACAAAGAATCAATGCTTTACTTGTTGTATTGCCTATTCTGCACAATTTTAATAAATAAAATGTGTTTTTTTATTACGATTATTTGACTGAATTGGTAGCGGTTATTAAGAATTGGAGAAAATATTAGAGAAATCGGACCGAGAGGGTAGCCGATACATAAAGAAAAAGCGGTCCCCCTAAGCCACGGGAAACAAGAAGATCTATTCCTAAATAAATAAACTTAAACAGGGTAGCAGAAGAACATATCTGGGTCAACTCTTTAATTTCATAATAGTTTCAGAAATTAAATTACTTGAAAAATTACTTTGGCTTGGAAGAAGATCTGGTCTTTGAAATTCATTTTCAAAAGCAATATGGTGCAAGGGCTAAAGACTCTATCATCGAATACATGTATAATTCCTTGTATGACGTATGGAGCACAAACGTGGACTTTATCGAAGAAGAAATCAACAGGTTGAACGTTACCCACAGCTATGGAACGCAGCTCGTGCCTGTAGTTGCAAGGTAAAGTCAGAAAGTAAGGAAATAACCTAATTATAAAACGTTTTAAATAGAATTGGGCTGGAGATATAGCGAGAAAGGATGACGGAAGATGGATAAAACTATGTACCAACTGGCAACCACTGGGAACTAAGAGACATGGGAAACCATCGAGATGGCGGGTGAGTCAAGTAGGACATCAATGGCAGAATATCGCCAGCAACAAGAAGACGTGGAAAAGTGTGGGAGAAATGGGCCTAGTTTCATAGTAGTAATTGCGTTGTAATTTGAATTGTTTAAATGTTTAGTAATGTAGTAATCATCAGTTGCAATTTACTTTATTTTTATTTTATTATCTTGATTTTGGTTTGAATAAATATGTAGGCCTACTTGTCTAGAAAATTTTAAAATTAGGAAACCAAGTAAATTATTATTGTGTGTTTTTTTTTAGAGAATTTATGAACAACATATCACCTTGTCAAGATAGTGGTGGTTAGTAAGTGAAATTTCAAATATGTTCATAATTTAATGTTACAAAAATGTCGAATGTATTTAATAAAATTAGTGAAACAAATTACATGCAAGGAGTTTTAAGCGGTCAGTTATCAATCCTCTATAAAAAGCGATTTTTGTGACATTTCTAAATTCAAAAGAATGTTGGTCTATATTGTAATATTCTATGTTGAGTATTTTCAATACACAATACATTGCGTGCTTTGCATGCCAACCCTCATATTGGGAGAATTTTAAATACACAGAGCATTGCGTCCTTCGCACGCCAAATTTAAGCCTATATGCTATGGACGCACATGTGCTTCCGCTTAACAATATTCGTGATTATTACGTAGAAAGGTTCAAAAATCAAGTAATTTCTACTTATTTAAACTATAAATATAAACAAATTTAAATTAGCTCCTAGCATAGGAAATACGAAATTTGCGTACCAGTGAAAGTGTTAAGGAGTACCCTCCCCTCCTTCGGCAAAAAGAGTCCAGGGATATTTTTGACCTCCTCAAGAACACTTTAAAACTTGGGAAGCCAATTTGGCTGTTCAGGTGAAATATTAACACACAGAGAATTGAGTCTGTACCTTTACACCGTCAGTTAATACACAAAGACCTACAACACTCGTAGAGTTCGCACCAAGTAGTGACCCAGCAGCTAATGCTTGAACTCTTATTAAAAATATACGAATTTCCCTTTCCCTGTATATTTTGTATATTATACAGGCGTCTATATTGTAATTATTTAATACGCCTTTGCTGGTGTTTTATTGGACAAATATTCAGGGTGTACTTAAGTAGTTTTAGGTACACTATAGTAATAGATACGACTTTCATAATTTCGTAATGTAGCGTTTTTAAACATACCGGGAGCAAATTAATTTCTTAACTACTACGCCACCTATGGACATGAGTTGCAAACAAAAGTTAAATTCTAAATCTATTGCAATGCCACACTAACGGTGCATTCGTAGCGATGCCGTCTTGTAACTGGACGTTTAGTGACTTTCTCTTGTCACTGACTCATCTTTCTGTATTTTAAAGACGCACGAAGTTAACCTAAATACTCTTCGTAAAATTTAAAAACGGATGTTTGTGAGTCCCGGTGCAATGATTGTGATCCAGTGCATTTCGGGCAAACTGGGAGAAGTTTTAGGGAGTGAGTTAAAGAACATGTAAAATACTGGAAAGACGGCAACATTCCAATTCCTAAATGCGAAACGTCTACTAGACACGTACCACAATTTTGAACTCGACAAAATCCTCCACATACTCAATGAAGTGATAAGACTGAAACTCTTAGAAAATAGTGGTGAAAATATGGTGACATAACAGATTTTTCCATTGACCTTTCCAACTTTAGAATGCTTACTATAACTTTGTATACCATCCTGCCCATGGCCGCAGACAGGAAATCTTTGGGGGGTGGGGGGGGGGGGGGAGGTCAGGACCGGTGGTTTGAATTTAAACACTTTTAACACGTTTACTGCTAAGGACGCACATGTGAAAGTGACACTGAACACACTATGAGAAGCGGCCGACGCACAGTTTATTGCATGCCAACCCCATATTTGGAGTATTTTCAATACACAATGAACTGCGTGCTTTGCTCGCAAACCCCCGTATTGGGGGAATTTTCAATACGTAGAGCATTGGGTGCTTCGCACGCCAATTTTCAGCCTATGTGCTGTGGAAGTTATATAATAAAACATAGGTTACAAGTAAATTGCCAATGTAAAGTAAAGTGACTTGCGTCACATGTATCTCTTGACTTCTAAGCTAAACAGTTCATCTACGAAGTAGTTTTTTTCGCCACTAGATCTCAGCGCATGATAGACTTACAGTTATATTCCTTGGACACAAACATTTTAAAGTGTTGAAGAGCCAGTGTCTGCACTTAACTCCATTATTCAAAAAATTTCAATTGTACCTCTTGGCTTCTCAACCTTTCAATTCGCTTACAAATTATTTTATAACTAAATTCGCTTTACACTCACAAATGGAAACCTCCCATGTTTCTCATATGACTGTGTTTAATTAAATTGTAACGTTAAATGCTTCAGGCAAGATAAATTATACTTAACAACGGACGAGCCGAAATATCCGCCACAGTTTTGCTAATCCCATTAAAGTTCGTAACAAACATGTAGCTTACGGAAATTATATCTACAAAAACATGATACAAATATTGTCCTTTGAGGCAGTGGGCATGTGTTTTCATTTAATACAATACAACAAAGTTACTTTGAAATTAATTCACTGAATATTCCTATTTATTCCTCTTCTAAAACTGATACCACACTATTTTCGCCCGTTTTATTTAAAACTAGTGGACCCAGCAATGATTCGCTATTGCTTGATTTAAACTCCATTTCATTACATTGTCTTAAGTAATCGAAATGCAAAATGGTTTTTATGCCACTTAAGAATATACTACACAAATTTATATTTGTAGTTTGTAAACCTTTATAGATAATACAGTAAACCTTTTGCTTGCTTTTACTAATCTAAAAAAAACTGATAGTTGTAAAGAATTGTAAAAAACCTGATTATAAATTAGCCCAATTGGTTACAAATAAACGTTTTTTGGTTCATTGTAGGCCTAATTTAAAATTATGTTTTTGATCAAACTCAGCTGTTTTATATACATTATGTAACAAATAATGTTTGAATTGAATTAAAATATAGTAAGCAGTTTTAGTTGATTTTTGTTTTTGTTTGTTTAAGTTGGTAAATCTAAAATAAGAAAGTTGTTGGTTTTGAAGAGTAATAAACTGATTATAAATGCTAAGTAAAATTCCTATGGTAAAGAATGTAAACAAACATGTGTTACTAAGCGTTTTATTAGAACCGCCGTTTTGTGAGATGATCTTGAGTTCATAGAAAAAACGATGTTAAGTTTCTCCTGAATTTAAACATTTTCCTGGAAAATTTTTCAAAATTTTTTTTCCATAAAAACCTAATTCGGACTATTTTAAAACGAACATTTTAAAACAAAAAAAACCCAAATTGGTCCAACCGTTCTCAAGTGATGCGCTCTTACCAAAGAACAGACTTTCATTTTTACTTTCTCCACCCTATACGTAGTATATGGAGAAAGTATTGTCTTCGTCCAAATTTTCGAATTTGAATTTTTAGTGAAATTATCTGTTTTGGTGCTCCCTGAACTCCAAAAAAATATTTAGTGGAATTATCTGTGTTGGCGCTTCCTGAACTCAAAAATATTTTTAGTGGAATATTTTGTTTTGGTGCTCCCTGGATCCAAAAAAGGTGCTTTTTTGATGATGTCTGTCCGTGTGTCTGTGTGGATGTGTGGGTGTGTACAGAGCTGGAGACCATACCAACGGTCCGATTTTGATGAAATTTGGTATGTGGGAGTAGTTTTGGCATATATCCAGGTGTTTTTTTTATTTTTTCAAATTTTTGATTTTTAAAGGGTTTTACCCCCCAAAAATTGCAAAAAACGAGAAAAATCTAAATTTCTCAAAAACGGCTCTAACGATTTTGATAAAATTTGGCTTATTTGTAGGCCTTAATGTACCCTACCATATGCAAAAAACCGCATCTTTCTAAAAATTCTCGTTTAGATATTAATAATAATAATAACTGATTTTTGGGGGTTTTTGGCCAAAAGGGGGTTGTTTTGCAAAATTCTCAAAACCTACTGAACGGATCAGAACGAAATTTGGTATGTAGCTTCCTCTAGGGCCACAGGTGCTCACTAAGAAATGTTTTCAAATAATTCTAAATTTTAGAGGGGTTTGGGGGGTTCAAAGTAACTAAATCACGATTTCTCTACTGAACTGATTGGAATAAAATTTGGTATGTAGCTTCCTCTAGGGATGTAGGTGCTGATAAGAAAGGGTTTCAAAAATTCGAAATTTAGGGGGTTTGGGGAGGGTTTCAAAGTTACTAAATCACGATTTCTATAAAACTACTGATCGGATTGGAATAAAATTTGGTATGTAGCTTCCTCTAGGGTTATAGAGGCTCACTAAGAAAGGTTTTTAAAAAATTCGAAATTTTAGGGGGGTTTGGGCGGGTTCAAAGTTACTAAATCAAGATTTATCCAAAACTACTGAACGGATTGGAATAAAATTTGGTATGTAGCTTCCTCTAGAGCCATAGGGGCTCATTTAGAAAGGTTTTTTAAAAAATTCTAAATTTTAGGGGGTTTGTGGGGTCAAAGTTACTAAATAACGATTTCTCTAACACTACTGAACGGATTGGAATGAAGTTTGGTATGTAGCTTCCTCTATGGCCGTAGGTGCTGATAAGAAAGGTTTTGAAAAAATTCGAAGTTTTAGGGGGGATTGGGTGGTTCAAAGTTACTAAATAACGATCTCTCTAAAACTACTAAACGGATTGGAATAAAATTTGGTATGTAGCTTCCTCTAGAGCCGTAGGTACTGATAAGAAACGGTTTAAAAAAATTCGAAATCTTAGGTAGGGTTTTTTTGGGGGGGGGGGGGCGTGTCAAAGTTACTAAATCACGATTTCTCCAAAACCACCGAACGGATTGGAATGAAATTTGGTATGTAGCTTCCTCTAGGGCCCTAGGTGCTCGCTAAGAAAGGGTTTAAAAAATTGAAATTTTATGGGAGGTTTGGGGGTGTAAGTTACTAAAACGCCCCATAAGAAATACATAGTGTAATTTATATTCATTGATATAATATATGTTTTGTTAAAATACATTTAACTTTGATTTGTGTATCCGTGCAAAGTCTGATCGGGCTAGCTAGTATAATAATATAATATGGATGTGTGTCACATTCATCTAATATTTTCCTACTTTTGCAATTCTAAATAAGCATCTCCTATGCTGCTCTTGAGAAGGTATAAAGTTTCAACTGGGAGAAAGTATGTGGCAGTTATCTGGTACCGTTTATTATTATATAGATTAACACTAATATTGAAACATCGGTTAATACTAATAATTTTTAAGTTTTATTAATTACTAGGGGCTCTGCGGTCCCAACATGATATTTTTTACGGAAAAATAGTTTTTCTTCTCATAAAGAGGGGGGATAAGAGGATTCAACATAACCAAAAAATGTGTGCAAAGTTTTGCAGTTGTTCCGTATCCTGACTAACTGGCAACAATCCCACAACAGACATCCCTGTCTGGTCCTTTGAAATGTTTCCAATTTAGAGTTTTAATCAAGGGTAATTGTACTGAATAATATGCAATGAATGAGTTTATTAGACTCAATTTATAGGCAAACGTTTGAAAAAGTTAGTATAGTGTTCATTAAAAACATTGTATTGCAGTTTCACTAATTTAAAATTAAATTATGTAGTTATTAGCAAATTTCCATAGGAAAAATGAGCTATTGCAGTGGCCCTTATGGTAAGATGATCATGGTCCCCAGAACTCATTTTGGAGTGTCACTAAAAATCAAATATATATATGTATACATATATATATGTACACGTGTATGTATATATATGTTCGCACTCTAGTGGCCGCATTTTAAGTCCGATTTGGTTCTAATTTGGTACACATGTTGGTCGTCTACGTCGCTTTTTGAGATTTTTCAAAACGAGAGTGAATTTTCTTTTTCACAATCCGTAAAGGACATGTCCTACACTGCGTGACCGAGAGTTTTGATAGACTTAGGCATTTTTAACCCCATGTTTAACCTTTTAAATAAATATTCTGTCAACATAGACATGTCCGACATAAGGAGAAGGGGGGGGGGATAAACTGATAATGCATAAGTCTATCCAAACTCTCGCACACGCAGTGTAGGACATGTCCTTTACGGATTCACTAGTGAATGATGATATGACTTTTACTTTTTTTTAAACGTTTTGTGATGTGTTTTGTGTTCATGCAAGTGTTGCGTGTAATATTTCAACGATGTTCAGCTGAACGGAACGTTTATGTAGTGCAAGATTTGAGAATGGTCTGATTAACAGATCGAAAACGGTCATCCACAATTAAAGGAATACGGAATAGGAATTGACGTTTTCAAAGGGTACGTACCTTAATTATTAATACCATCATCTTCATACAAAGAATTTCTAAGAATAATAATTTTCGATAGTTAAATTACATTATTCAGTCCTGTCTCTGGTTTATTTTAAGGTTTAATAAATATTTTTTTATAAACTTAACTTGATATTTCCAATTTTCACACATTACAACGCATTTACGCATCTTGTAATGGCCATATTTAAAGTTATCAGCAAAAAACCTACAATGTACGTGTAAAGAAAGGTAATAACAAACATATTATTATTAAACATAGAAAATTATTACAGTAAGTATATTATTTACAGTATTCTAATAATTGTATTACACTATTTATAGTCAAACAATTATACTGATTGAACAAATAACCTCTGAATGGATACAGCACTGTTAATTAAATTATGCAAACGATACATTAGAAATATTAAATAATGCTAATGGATATACAGTATTTAGTATCAAACTTTAATGGCATTGACGCATTGTGTAAAATAAATAGTAAAAATTTAATACAAACTCAAGTATTTGCAAACATGTGTTCTCTTTACACATTACAATAAAAGTGTTACCAGTTGTATTGACAAAACTTTGTGAGTCACCCGATATCGGTTATAGAAATTATGATTTTTATATTTATAATTTTAGTTAAAGTGCTTCAGGTAAAAAATTTCTTTAAATAAATTAAAAAAATAATTTTTTTGTACTAATAATGCAATAGGGTGAAAATATGAATGCATATTTTTTCTTTAGTTACAACATTGTTTGAAACATCTATATATATAATTGAAATACCACTCACTGACTGACTCATTACGAAATCTCAAAAACCACCAAACGGATTGGGAATTAAGTTGGTATGTAGCTTCCACTAGGGCCCTAGGTGCTCGTTTAAAGAAGTTCTAGAAAAATTCGAAATTTTATGGAGGTTTGGGAGAGGGGGTTCAAAGTAACTAAAAAAACAACCAAATGGATTGGAATGAAATTTGGTAGGTAGCTTCCTATAGGGCCCTTTAGAATTTATTCTAAATTTATTCTAAATTTTAGTAGGATTCGGGGGTCAAAGTTACTAAAAATCCAAATAAGGAATGCATAGTGTAGTTTATTTATTGATATGTATTTTGTTGTTGTTAATATACATTTAACTTTGATATGTCTCTCCGTGCAAAGTCGGATCGAGAACCTATATTTGTAATCTACTATTTCAACTAAAAAGATTTTATCGTACCAAATACGTAAGTAATATTATTTACTTATGTTGATGCAGTGATCACAAACTATTTAATGTCCAAAATTATTATTGTTATAACAGTTTTTAGGTGTGTTATGTTCCAAAACGTACATTGAAACCATAATAGCAATATGTTATTATTAAATTTAAATTAGGAAATTTGTTCAACGATAGAAAACAGGAATAGCTTAAAGTACGGGATTGATAAATCTTGAGTAACTCAGAATTATTGTGCTCCTGAAAGTGTAATAACATGTCTGGAAGGCGTCTTTTCACGAGTTTCAATTGCCTTTGTTAAAACTGCTTAAAATTTGCCCTGTTAAAAATACTGTATTTTGTTATTTTTTTGATCGAATTAGTAACAACGGTAATTTACTTTCTGTAAATTAATAAAATTGTTTTAATAAATGCACGTAAACGTGAGTTAACTTATATTATTTTAAATTCTAGTTTAGAATAAATCCAACTAGCAGACCCTTGTCAATATTTCGCAAGTTAGGAGTATTTCTAATTTCCTGAAGTAAATTACCTTTATTTATTTACGTTTTTTTAATTTGATTTGTGTGATAGATTATACTTGCATAATATAGAATGTAAACAATATAACTAACAGCTGTCATGTTACTTAAAGAGATTGTTGATATATGGCGCCTTTCATTAGGAACCATACATACGAAGTATAATATAAAACTTCTTTTAATTAATAAACTTTTGTAACGAAAACATGAATTGTCAGCTGTTTGTCTATATTTCGTCAATAGCGGTGATTATAAGCTTTAAAATGATGCTTGAATAATTCATTTTGATGAAAAATTAAGGGAGATATCGCTTGGCGACAAAAAAACACTTATGAGAAATAATATAGCCTATTATAAGGATGTGCCAAGAAAAAATTACAACCCAAAGCATTGAGTGTGGTAAAAACTTGTATTTGTATTGTTTAGGCCTACTATCCGTATACTTACAAGTTATAATTAATTATTTTAAACCGATTGTTAAAGGTTTTGTAAATGCATTTTCGTTTGAACTAAAACTTGACTTATTTCGTTTTTTTTAGCAACATGTAATATCAGTATTTTATGAATACATTTAAATTTAATATATAAACTCTTTCTAAAAAAGAAAGATTATTATTACCAAATATTTTATATTAGACTAGCGTAGACCCTGCGTGCTCCACACTTTAACGACTTTGGATCCTTCTTCTATACACAAAATGATATTTTGTTTACGGAATCATAGTTTTTCTTCTCATAAAGAGGGATGATAAGTGGATTCAACATAACCAAAAAATGTGTGCAAAGTCTTGCAGTTGTTCCGTATCCTGACTAACTGGCAACAATCCAACGACAGACATCCCTGTCTGGTCCTTTGAAATGTTTCCAATTTAGAGTTTTAATCACGGGTAATTGTACTGAATAATATGTAATGAATGAGTTTATTAAACACAATTTATAGGCAAAGGTTTGAAAAAGTTAGTATAGTCTTCATTAAAAACATTGTATTGCAGTTTCACTAATTTAAAATTAAATTATGTAGTTATTAGCAAATTTCCATAGGAAAAATGAGCTATTGCAGTGGCCCTTATGGTAAGATGATCATGGTCCCCAGAACTCATTTTGGAGTGTCACTAAAAATCAAATATATATATGTATACATATATATATATGTACACGTGTATGTATATATATGTTCGCACTCTAGCGGCCGCATTTTAAGTCCGATTTGGTTCAAATTTGGTACACATGTTGGTCGTCTACGTCGCTCGGACGAGTTCGTTAGCCAAAAAATCCAACAATTGGAAGCACGTTTTTTGACTGGAAGTAACTATTTTTTGAGATTTTTCAAAACGAGAGTGAATTTTTTTTCACAATCCGCAAAGGACATGTCCTACACTGCGTGACCGAGAGTTTTGATAGACTTAGGCATTTTTAACCCCATTTTTAACCTTTTAAATAAATATTCTGTCAACATAGACATGTCCGACATAAGGGGAAAGGGGGGGGGGGATAAACTGATAATGCATAAGTCTATCCAAACTCTCGGACACGCAGTGTAGGACATGTCCTTTACGGATTCACTAGTGAATGATGATATGACTTTTACTTTTTTTTAAACTTTTTGTGATGTGTTCTGTGTAATATTTTAACGATGTTCAGCTGAACGGAACGTTTATGTAGGTAGTGCAAGATTTGAGAATGGTCTGATTAACAGATCGAAAACGGTCATCCACAATTAAAGGAATACGGAATAGGAATTGACGTTTTCAAAGGGTACGTACCTTAATTATTAATACCATCATCTTCATACAAAGTAAGAATTTCTAAGAATAATAATTTTCGATAGTTAAATTACATTATTCAGTCCTGTCTCTGGTTTATTTTAAGGTTTAATAAATATTTTTTTATAAACTTAACTTGATATTTCCGATTTTCACACATTACAACGCATTTACGCATCTTGTAATGGCCATAGTTAAAGTTATCAGCAAAAAACCTACAATGTACGTGTAATGAAAGGTAAGAACAAACATATTATTATTACACATAGAAAATTATTACAGAAAGTATATTATTTACAGTATTCTAATAATTGTATTACACTATTTTTATTCAAACAATGATACTGAATGAACAAATAACCTCTGAATGGATACAGCACTGTTAATTAAATTATGCAAACGATACATTAGAAATATTAAATAATGCTAATGGATATGCAGTATTTAGTATCAAACTTTAATGGCATTGACGCATTGTGTAAAATAAATAGTAAAAATGTAATACAAACTCAAGTATTTGCAAACATGTTGCCACGGGCAAAAACCCGAGACAAATGGGCTAATTACTTGAATAATTAGGCCTAACATTAAAAGTTGTATATAGAAGCCAATAGGCCTAAATATGTAAATTGATAATTAGTAATAAGTAAAATAACACGTTATAAAGAGATATCAAAGGAAAATTGGGTGTAAGAAGGAAGTAAATAATTTAAAATAATTATTTTATAAATTGCAGGCTTAGCCAATATTAAAAGTAATAGTAGCCAAGCGGAGTGAATTATTCTAAGGGAAATCGACAGGATAATTCTTGTCAGGTTTTGTCGAATATTGCAAAACTCTGTCTGTGCTATGCGCCGTGAAAGAATTCAATGTAAAATTTTAATATATTTTCAAAAATAAAAATAGTAGGTTATTTTAAATGTAATGGGTAGAGGAGAAAAAGATGATAATAATCTAATTAACAGAATTGTTTTAATTAAGAAAGTGAAAAAGTTATAGAGCAAAGACGTAGCAGAAAAATTGCTAAAATTCACAAATTTGAAAATTTCGAAAATCTAAATTGGGGATAAAATAAAGAATAAATAATTAATAATAATTAAATAACAATAAATTAGTATAATTAAATATTTTAAAAGAAAAAGGCTCAAAAATAAACATATTAAAATAAATGAATAAATCGGGGGAAATAAGTTTCTACAGAAATAAATATATGTTAAATAAGATGTAGTATATATGTTTTTGTAATACACCATGTGAGAAAAGGGCATAAACCAAAAAGGGGGGTTGCCAAATCCAAAATTCGAGATAGACATAGGATAGGCCACAGAACCGTGCCCGATGTGAAGATAGAAGAAAGAAGATCAGTTTTGGACGTTTGGGAACCAGACGAATAAGATAGAACCAAGAAAATTCGAATTTGGACCATTTTGAAGAATTTAAAATTCAAAATTAAGGAAAAACTAGCGAAGGCGATAACTGGAGAACCAGGAACCCTAGAACAACCACTCAAAGGAGGGAGAAAGCAGAAGATGGTCAGGAATCCAATGAGCTGCAGAAATCCAAAATCGGACCATGGGTTACAAAGTTAGAGCATTTTGAAAGTTTTGCATACAAAATTTAATTAAATCTTGTAAGAACCGGCAGTGTTTAAGTAAACAGTACGGAGCGAGCTTGGAGAGATGACGTCATGCAACCACCACCGAGACCAATACAATTACTTATTGCACGGAAAGTTAAATAATTAATTATCTACGAAACTAAAGTGGATTAATTAAAATGAAGGCGTGGGAATTAAATTAAATAAATAAAAGAAAATTCTACAAGCTAGAAGGACCCTTTAAAGCACCAGAGAAGCGAAGTCGTCAAAAAGAAAAGAGTAAATCTCTTGACTTCGATTTCAAAAGTACAAGGTAGAGAGAAGAAAAATTAAATTCAGTTGCGTATTGGTAGTCACCCAAGAACCACGTATAGATCTGCAGAAGCAGCAAGTCGGTCGGCGAATATCACCAACTCCGGTACAGTTGAGCGGGCCGTAATAAATCGCTATAATTTAAAGAAGAGGAGTGAGCTTAAGAAATTGAAGAAATAGTTGCGTATAGGTAGTCACCCGAGGACCACGTATAGATCTGCAGAAGCAGCAAGTCGGTCGGCGGTTATCACCAACTCCGGTACAGTAAGCGGGCCGTAATAAATCGCTATAATTTAAAGAAGAGGAGTGAGCTTAAGAAATTGAAGAAATAGTTGCGTATTGGTAGTCACCCGAGAACCACGTATAGATCTGCAGAAGCAGCAAGTCGGTCGGCGGTTATCACCAACTCCGGTACAGTAAGCGGGCCGTAATAAATCGCTATAATTTAAAGAAGAAGGATCCTAAGGGATTGAAGAAAGAAAGCATTCTACATCAAAGAAGAGGAGAGATCCTGAGAGGAAGGAAGAAGAAGATCAAGGACTTCATTCCAAGGACTAAACCACCGAGGAGGAAAGCTGCGATAAATCATCATTATTTGTGAGTAACAAGTAACCAAGCTATATAAATTTTAAATAATATAAAAGTAATCCAATAATAAAATTTAAAAATAAAGAATATTAAAATTAACAGTAAATTCAGGGGAAAGTGTAAAAGTAAAATCATTCAGGAATATTCCCTATTCTCACAATGGTATAAAAGTGTTTCAATATAAGTGTAAAAAATATCATATGTGTAAATATCTATACTATACTTGTTTGAAATTTTAATGACTTGAGAGAGATAATTAATTTGTTTTTGTTTTTGAAATTAAAAAAGTTTAGTTTTCAAGTTTTCATTTCTTTTTATTTATAAATTAAATACCCCATACCATAAGTTAATCAGTGCTCTAAAATAAGATAGTGAATAAGGTTTATTATTTCTTGTGTGTGACCAAATAACTTCAAACGACACGACCCAGAGAGGGAGTCTGACTAGAGCTAGTATTTTTTATCTAAAGTGTATTTATTACAAACCAATCTTTTAAGATTTAGGAAAGTTAGCGTATTTCCTATTTCTTGTCCACGTATACGCGCAAAGTTATTAAGGGCAAACTCAAATTAAAAAATTTTAAAAAACGATTGAGCGTGTGCGGCGTGGCAAGTGCGCGCACAACGCGGGACGAAAAACCTTACGACCCAGAGATTTAAAAATTTTAACGATTGAGCGTGGAAGGCGTGGCAA
>JAGFPH010006808.1:198-25733 GCA_018207615.1 Philaenus spumarius
CACTATTGTCATAATAATAAAAGATCTTAAATTATGATTTTAGTAACTTTGATCCCCCAAACCCCTCCTAAAATTTCGAAATTTTTCATACCCTTTCTTAGTGAGCACCTATGGCCCTGGAGGGAGCTACATACCAAATTTCATTCCAATCCATTCAGTAGTTTTGAAGAAGTCATTTTTTAATAACTTTGATCCCCCCAAACGCCCCTAAAATTTCGAATTTTTTCAAACCCTTTCTCAGTGAGCACTTATGGCTCTAGAGGAAGCTACATACCAAATTTCATTCCAATCCGTTCGGTAGTTTTTGAGAAATCGTGATGAGTGAGTCAGTGAGTCAGTGAGTCGGTGAGTCTGTGAGTCAGTGAGTCAGTGGGTTTTGGATTTTATATATATAGATATACAAACTGACGAACAAGGTAGCAGACAGGTACAAAAACAAGGGACAGGCCCGGGCGTCGGCGGCATACAAACTCACCAACTTTTCTACCTGACACAGGTACGGGATATTTCCCTCCGAATTCCCTCATACGAATAAATAGTTTAGATTAGGTTAGGTAAGCACGCAACGGTTCCTATTAGATAAGAATAACAGATAAATAAATACTCGAATATACTGGCTGTTTCAACTTGATTCATAAATTATCTGTATTATTTTGTATGTCTAAACAATGTATGCAAACAAAGTGGGTCTACTAGTTATTATCTAATATAAACTATTTATTGGTATGAGGGAATTCGGAGGGAAATATCCCGTATCTGTGTCAGGTAGAAAAGTTGGTGGATTGTATTTCGCCGACACCCCGGCCTGTCCCTTGTTTTTATACCTTTACCTTGTTGGTCAGGTTGTGTATTAGAAATTACCCAAAAAAAGTTGGGCAGTTTGTATGTGGCCGAGACTTTTATTGTGAGACCTAAGGGAGGGGTCAATGAACACCGATCATGGACCCCAGAACACGTTTTGGGGTGTAATTAAAAATCATATATATATATATATACATATATATATTATATATATTTATGTATGTATGTGTGCGCACTCTAGCGGCCGCATTTTAAGTCCGATTTGGTTCAAATTTGGTACACATGTTGGTTGTCTACGTCGCTCGGACGAGTTCGTTAGCCTAGTAAAATTTTTTTTGAGATTTTCCTACGAGAATGAATTTGTTTTTGAATTTGTTCTACAAATATAAATGTAGAAACATTTATTCTGCACATTTTGTTTTTTACGCGACCTTATAGCTCGCTTTCTTCCCCCAAAATCGCAATGCATTGTGTATTGAAGATACTCCCAATATTCGGAATGGCGTGCGAAGCACGCAATGCTTTGTGTATTGAAGATACTCCCAAAATGCGGAATGGCGTGCGAACCATTTTGCAGCTATTCAGCACCGTCGTGAATAGACCTATTTCCCAAATCGTTGGTTGAAACCCTATAACATAGGCCTATAAACTTAATTTTGAAAATTTGCTCAACCACGTCAGCAGTTCACCTGCGTGGTCGAATTATTAACAGACTGATTTAGGCTTGAACATTTAGCCTCAATCTGGCTAACCCCTTCTTTATCTATAATCTGTGATATCAACTATTATTATTAGCAAGTTATTATTTAGCACAACGACTATTGACATAGATCCAGTGGTCATTGTTGTATAATGTGGTGGTTACTTGTCACAATCTAAACAAAATAAACATAGGAAATTATTCTGTACATTTTGTTTTTTACTTGACGTTATAGGCCATCTGGTTCTCCAAAATCGAACAAAACGTAAAATACTATAAAACTATTTGGTTCAAATCCACGCGGGTGATCTAAGCGTGGGTTAAAACCCTAAACTCACGTCAGCGGTTCAGTTGCGTGTTCGAATTATCTTCTTTCTATTTTAAAATTTGTTTAAACAATAGAAGGCCTTTGGGGTTTGTTACATTCAATTAAAAACCCTAAATTTGAATAAACTATAATAATCACACATTAAGATCGTAATGTTTTAGAAGATTTGTTATACAAAATGTATTTATTGCATTGCCATTAAAAAATAAGACGTTCATTAATAACTTAAGTAATAAAATAAACAAGATAAAGAATCTAGCAGCACGATAATTTTGTACTGCCAACGCAACTTTTACAATGATCTTGTTTGTTGTGTTGGCAGACCTGTTAAAACGCAGAATCTGGCAATCAGCTGATATGAGTTCAAATGTTAATGTTTACAAATTAAAACCTATTAAATTACACTGTATAAATAAACTATTGTGCGTCAAACTTTAAAAAAGATATGGTGTTATTCAGTTAATTTGTTTTGCTTCGTAAATAAGTATCATTATTTAGAGACTAGTCAATTCTTCCATAGTCGAAACAGTGTTGTGTTTACAGTAAAGAGGTTAGGTTTGTAATAACATTGAATCTAAAAAATACTGTATACATGTAAAACTGTAGCCTAAACTTACAAAGTTTGCACACGATATTTTTTCTTTAGGGTAATGTGTATCAGTAAAGTTATGATCTTATTTTATATTTGTGTAAGGAATAACCTTCTTCAAAGATCTTGGTGTAAGGTTACCTAGGCCTAGTAGGTAATCAGATTTTTTCAACTTTAAATCAAATTCTTATTAAAGGTTCACCAAAATAGGACTACTTTCACTAGAAGTCGCTTTAAAATATACTTACTGCTTCCTGCTTTTGTTCGTAAAGTATAAATTATAGACCTAACCTAAAATTTGACAAACAAACAAATTTGGTTTTACTTTGTTGAGAGATAGGCCTAGGATAG
Source organism: Philaenus spumarius (assembly GCA_018207615.1). NCBI lineage: Eukaryota > Metazoa > Arthropoda > Insecta > Hemiptera > Aphrophoridae > Philaenus > Philaenus spumarius. The sequence continues at coordinate 2,968 of JAGFPH010006808.1, forward strand.
GCTAGTTCATGTCATTATCATTATAGTAGGACTATTAAGCCTATTTATTTGCGTCCCTTTTATACTTCAGAAATGTTGTTTCTAGTGGATGATTTGGTTCCTAAGTTCTTAATTTACACAAAGGCTAGGCCTACATATGAGACTGACTAGGTGTCCGCTACTCATCATAGCCCTTATTAGTACTGTATCTACTTAGACTATATAATATGGTATTATGTAACTTACATGTAGGTTTAAAAATTGTAAAGCTTTAGAAGGTGCCATATTATTCGCCTCGGCAAATTATAGGCTATAGCTAGGGGGCCAGCTTCGCTCAAGCTTAAAGTATCTGGTTCGAATCAATGATAGCCGGCTAAAACCATAAAAATTTTTTAGAAAACTAATGTCTACAGTGCTGAATTCTAAATTATAGTTTAAAGTCAGTAGAAGTATAGACTTAGACCTATAGAGTTTGTACTCAGGCTTTATTAGGCCTATGTTCTATTTTGACAACAAAAGCTCAATTCAGATTTTTGTCTAAAACACATGTCAAAATTAGGGTGTGGTCTTGAAACATAAGTAAATATTTATAAACTAGCCTATGTTCCTTTTTTACAAATCTGAGCTGCAGCTAATGGAATACATTCCTTAGACAGATCAATAAAACCTCACTCGCACCCCTTTACAAATTAAATGCATAGGCCTACTTAGTTGTTATACATTTTGTTAGTGACGTTCCTGTACCTATGTGCATAATTTATGTTTTAATATTGAAAATTAGTTTTCTTATTGCAGTAGACTACGTCATACGCCCATCATTTTGTATGAAAATTTCATTTGGGGCCCACAAAAAATCATTTGTTTGCTTTTTAAGTTTAAGTTTTAAGTTTTCGCAGTAGCTTTATATTACTTTATCTTTGCTAAGCTTAAGCTAGAAGATTATGTATGGGCGAGTTAACCTAATGAAGTATTTTGTAGTTCTAAGTTATTTTAGCTTTGTTTTTGTTATTTTAGGCAACCGAAAAATTTTAGGCCTAAAACGAAGCTATTTATGTCTTAACAGAAAGTTTATGCCTTGCTTTACATTCTACTAGGCCTATAAATGTTGAATACAGCTTAACATACTGTGACTAAAGACTATAAGTTAGAACTCTATGCTATTTTTTTTATTCTTTTACTTCTGATGGAGTAGGGTCGTATAGTCAATTCGCGCCCACAAAATATTAACATTTAAAGCAGTTGTTTCATAAAAATTACCTATTTATTTCAAAATCTACAGTTTGTAAGTTATTTAATCTTCAACATTAATTTTGTGTTGTTATCTAGCCAGTTCCAATTTTTCCAATAAATTGGCAGATTTCTTTACTCCAAACATTTGAAAGGATAAAATCTGGTAGGGTTATTATTTAAAATAGATGTATTCATATAAAAAATTACTTTATTCAACCTAACCTGTCAGAGTGTGTCGCAACCTTGTTATTTGCAACCAAAACTTTCAAGTAAATATGTAGCAATTAGTCTATTTGCCCTTACATTACATACATGTGAAAATTTCTAGAATTTTTCATAAATTATGTAAATAATAATTCATTTGTCTTGGTCGAGAGTTAGACGAAGGTTTGCATTAAATTAACATGTAGCCTGCCAATTTAATCTGCAGTTGATATTAATAATCTAAATGTTGTCACCTAAATCTAGCACCTGGACCTTAGCAGAACTAGAGTTAATAAATAGTTGTTGAAACATTTTTGAAACGGTAAAATGTTTCTTGTGATTAGCATTTCTTTCACTTGTTTATTATCAACTCGGCAGCAATTTTGGTCATACTAAATGTACTGAATATTTTGTATTAATGTAATTTTAGCAACAACTATATTGATAAATAATGTAGCTTAAAAGAAAATTATTTAATTAACAATTAGGTCTAGTATATAGAAAACATGTAGGCCTGCCTATGTATGGAAAGATTAAGTTAAAATATTACATTTCTAGAAAAAGTTAACGAACTTCCTCTAAAACAATTAATTTGTATTGTACTGAGATCTAAAATAAGTAAATCGACAATCTGATTCTAATCAAAATAATAGAATATTTATATTATACACTCATATTGTTAGACTTTAGTTAAACTTTTAATAAAATATTAGTTTGTATCATTGGAAAGACAGGTGTGCAATAGTACACCAAATCATTATGGCTTCTTAATATAAAGAAAACTTATTTGAAATATATGTTTTTAAATATACTACCTACTCAATTACACACTTGAAAGGTAAACACAAATAAGTAATAATTATGTTTTTTGTTCTCTATTTAATTGATCATCACATTAAGTTTAATGTGGCTGTGATATCCAAGGGTTAAAAGAACATTAGGCCTATTTTAAAAGTTTAATAGAAAGTTTTTCTAATCCGTCCTAGATTCTTCTCTAATCTATGTGTACAATCATTATTATTAGGTATCGTATTTTTTTGCTAAGATAAAAATGATATATAGGCCCTAGGCCTATGTATAAGTGATTTTTTTTGTAATTCAAAGAAGTCAAATGTGTAGTGAGTATTTAAGAGGTGCATAAAACCAATACAATGAACATATAAATTATTGATGCCTTTATATTTTGCTTACGTTTCTTTTAAAGTACAATATGTGTTTTTAATAAGGAAAACGTACTAATAGATATTCAATAAGGTCATATAAGATAAAGTACCTATGTAAATTTTTTTGATTTTGCAGACAATTATATAAATTAATTTAAATGCAGACTTTTTATTTATGGCATTATTATTGATAGTTAATGCAAATATCTAATGGATTATTGTATAATAACTAATCATTTATTCAAAAAAAAAAAAAAAATTGCTACAAAGTGTACAATTAAATACTATAAATGACTGATTGATCACTTGGTCATTTTACCTTTGTGACTGTATTTAGAATAATTTTATCTTAATTTGAATTTTGCCGGAGATTAAAATACTACTATTATTATTTTACAATTTTCTACATTGTTTTCAGTTATGATAATAATATTATTCAAGTAAAATTAAGCAATCTCTAATAAAATTATCCTCATAATGTTTCCTCCTAAACTATTTTTGTTGATCCTCTACATAGGGTTGCCAGTCTTGAAAAAGTAAAATTGTTACAAGTAGAGCCTTGTGAGGGTATGATAATTAGTGGTAAGTATGACAGCCTTGGAAAATGGAAATTTGGATATTGTTACCGGTACTTACAGAAATAAATTTTAAAGCAATTTGCAACATGTGAAATCAATTTATCATTGTCTTAAGTTACACTAAAACATAATTTTATAGTTCAAACATTTTTCTTTTTCTTTTAATGTTTTAACCACCAAACCACCTCTGGTTATGTCTATAAATAAACAATACAAGTCCCCCATGAACTGGTAGTGCCCTCATTTTGCAAGACTTTAGTAAAATTTAAAGGGTATCAACCCCTCTAAAACTACTTTCATATTAGGATTTTTCATACAAACTTTTGTACATCCTGAATAATTTGAATTGTTTTTTTTTAACTGCCTTCTTTTATGAAAACTATTCTAATTCAAATTTATTAAAAAAAATCTTAACTTTGCGGGAGGAGCAGCGTAAAGCTAAGGTGAATTGATCGCCAGAAATAAGATTCATATCTTCATAATCTGTTTTGGAGGTTTCAACTGTAGCAGAGTGCCTTTAGCCTCTCAACCATTATACCCCGAGGTTTTTAAGCATTTAACAGTGTCTAACGTCAACATGCTAACTAAGTAGGAATAATACAATATTTAATTTCAGTTTATCTGTATATAAATAATAATCACATATAAGAATAAAGTAAAACTCCCTACAACTTGTATAATTACCCTTTAAAATGATAGGTCTACTTCCATTAAGATACTTAGTGTGGTAATTTACCAAAAAACCTGATTAAATTTGTGTATAAGTTAAATCATTGGGTTATATTAACATCAAGTAAAGTACAGAAGAAACTATTTAAAATTATTTCTGCTTTGTCTGTCGATTAAAAACGTATTGTCGCCAAATTAGTAATAACTACATTTTTCCATCTGCATACTTTCTTAAAGCTGCTTGGGTTATTTTTATGTGTATATAACAGTAACAAAGAATTTTAAATTTCTTGTGCAAAGCACGATAGTACAATGTTATTTATATTATAAATGCAGAGGTAGAATTGGTAGCGGTACAATAATTAGAAAGTCAGAACCAGTATTTAACCTGTTTGAGTTATTAATAATTATTATTAATCAGTGTCTGGGTAGAAAAATTATTAACATGTCAGTTCATGGTTATACATGTAGGATTGTGATAAATCTTAAAAATATAATAGTTATATACAAGGACGTAATTTTACATTTTAATCTTTGATTAAGGTATTGGTCATATTCTAGGAATTGTGTAATATATCTTGACTAGAATTTATAATACAAGATAATTTTTGAAAAATGAGTCAGTGGTAGTAAACAGTTAGGTCCTTATTTGTACAATAAAATTACACACTTATGTCATATGACATAGATTTCTAATCACAACTCAGGCGATACAAAAATGAGAAAACAATTAGGTTACATGTGCGAAATAAATTTAATATTTAAAATAATAACATTTAGCTAGTTGAAAGAAAGTGCTTCCCTCCGCAATTTACTAAGTTGTTGAAATTAATTTTTCCTAAATTTGTATGACTATTTTTAAAATGTTAAAAACTTTGATCTACTGTAACATTTAGATAGTTGTAGTTACCGGTATGAAAAAACAACTTAACTTTTCCTAATCTTATTATTTTTAACAATCTAAAAAGTTTTGTTATTCTAAAAATCAATTCATCTTAGTGTTAAATAGTGGTAAAAAAAAAAAATATATATTTATATATACCTACATCATTCTTAAATGGTTAGGTTTGTGTAACCCATATTAGTAAAACATATCTTATACTTGTGTCCCATTCAAGAGCACAAATTCAAAATATTTTTTTTATTTTGTATTATTATTTTGTGGGCAAAATGCTCATTAGCCACAATCTGCTTTTTACCTTTCCTTGTGGTGGATCCTGTTAGTGATGCTTACCATATGATATTTTCTAGGGGGGAGGGGGGCTAGACAGTGGTATAGCCAAAAGGAGTCCAGAGATATTTTTGACCTCCCCAATAAAACTTTTAAAATTTTGGAGGCCAATTTGACTGTTCAGGTGAAATATTAACCCACACAGCATTGAGTCTGAACCTTTACACCTTCAATGAATACACAAAAACCTATAACACTCCTAGAGGGCGCACCAAGTAGTGACCCAGAAGCTCATTCTTATAAAAAAATAAAATAAGTACATGTAAAATCAAACGGCACATACCATTTAAAACATATTTTAGTGCTAATCTCTTTAAAGTAAAATACCTGACTATAATTAATAATACACATATTTTCCTTTCACTGAGAACTAGGGGGGGTCGTGGCTCATCTGCCCATATGTATGGGCGCCCATGATGCCTGTCATTCTTCCTTAAGGGGAGAATACCCTGTCCGCCATATTGAATCTGATTACCGTAAGAGCAATGCTATAGAATAAGTAATGTTTTCCAATTAATTTGTTGAATTAATTTAAAAATTTGGTTTCATTTTGAAGTACTGTCGTATGCCATTTTTGAGTGCTGAATACTTTTTGAAAACCGTTTTATTGTTTTCATAAACGTATGATATAAATAGTAAACTTTATAAATTTTTTACTCAGTTGCAGAAAGAGATATTACAAAAAACCTTAGCAATCAACACACACAATCTATTTTACTTTAAGAAAAAAAAAAACATTTAATTTTTTGACGAAAATAACTGAAAAAATATGCTTAAAAGTGAAGTTATGATTAGGTTAGGCCTATGTTAACAGTGAAATTGGTAGCGAACTTCACCGTTTTGCATTTAGAGACCCGAGCCTTAAAGTAATCTGACTATACACCCAGCAAGTCCATTAATTCATCTTCACCTAATTGTAACAGAACCAATCTCTTTACCTGACTCATCCTAGTGCTTGTATTCACAGATCACATGATCTGCAATCACTTCATTCCTACCACATAGTCGGCACAAAATGTCTTTTTGATAAAGACCTACAGTTTTTGTATATTTTCGGAGGAATTCATAACCAGTAATTTGACTGTTACCTGTCTTAGAACATTATTCTGGAGGAGTAGAAGCAGTTTTGTGAGTAGATTCTCTGCTAACAAGTTTCTTTGCATAGGTACATCAATGAGTTTCTTTCTCCTAACCTATTGTTGAGGGTATATGCATGCTGTGTAATATTGCACAACTTTCGTTCGTGTAAATGGTTTGAAGGTTTCTTTGCCAGGATATGAGAATTCTTGTTATTTAAACAAACAAATTTGGCTGCTATATTAGAAAATTACAGTGATTTTTGGAGTAGCATATTCTCAAAGGACAAAAATATATATAAATATAACTTACTCTTGAGTTGATCGCCATGTGCACATAAAAAGGTTTCTTAATCAAAGAAAAAATATTTTGCAGTCAGTCTGACAGGTGACACCTAGACTTTGGTCAACTAAGATCCAGCAAAAATTTGTATGTGAATGTAATGTGAATTTTTACAGCAGTAGAATAAATCTATGAGATAGTTTACAAAACAGTTTAAGTCTTGAAATGTTTATTTTCTGTGGTGAAGTTGAGAAGCATTAACCACGAGATGGTATTCTCAGAAGTGTGGAACTCTCATCCACTAAAACAATAATTTTCCTCTCTAAAGATTTAACACTTTAGCATCACTTCATGGTGGTACCTTTAACACATTTCTCAAAACTGAACAGAGTGTAAAATGAGTCTACAACTCTCATTCTGTATCATGAGGTAAAAAAAGTCATCTTTCCAAAATACAACTGTCCACATGCCATATTTAACTTTTACCTTATAAGTTCACTTCCGCATAATTGCTTCCTTATCATGTCTCCCCTATCCAGGTGCCTTTTGTTGTAGCAAAAGAAAGTTTTGTCTACAATGTTTTATTTCTAACAATACTAGCCTTTCCTCGGCCAATAGTGCTTGCATGAAATAATAAAATGGTGCTTTCATCTTTCTTTTCACCCATCTCCTGTCAGAAATGATTGTTCCAGTTACCTGTGCCATCATTTACACCTTATGTCTCTTTTCATAGGTAGCCTACATAGTCTCCTTCCTCAGATTCTACTCTCTTAGTATGCTACATGAACAAGAGATGTGCCAAGAGAAGAGAACTGTGCCAAGAACTACTGCAGCCTCTTTGGCAATAGTTCTGAATGCTTGACACCCTGTTATTCACACTGGACCTTGACTGACAAAGAATTGAAACTTGGCATCCTTCAATGAAATCTTCTACATGGATGCTAAATACTGCATAATGGAGTATGAAGTGTTCATAAGTGCTCGTCTTCTACTTGCTGTACGTCCTCTACGTTTATGAAAACCATCTCAAGTTTCTCTATTACTTCTTTTGCTTTCCCAAATATCCTCGCTATGTTCTCTTTCATCATTTGCATGCCCTCATCAGGGAAACTCCTAGAAATTTAGATGCTACTAGTGTTGATGGATCAAATTATTGCATTGAGCTAGATGATACAATAATCCTATATAACATGCCATACTCCCAACATATCTTTACTTCAGCCGATCTTCCTATGCTTTCCATACTTTTGTAGACTTCAACTTCGTATACTATTTCTAAACCAACTAATCTTTTTATTAAAACACAATTTAGTATTATTATCTTTTTGTTTTTCACACACCATAGCATCTTGTAAGTTTTGACAGCATAATCTACAATCTTCCATTACTTTGGGCAATCACATTCCAAAGTATCACAGTTTTGTCTTTTTAATTTCCTTATATTCCAAGTTTAAGCTAAATAAGCTATAATTTAGCCCAGTTTACGAACAGTTTTTACAAATTCAATTTAAAGTCTTTGTGGCTGTCTAAAAATAAAAATGTTAAGTTAAAACTTTGGTGCAAACTTTGTAGGACAATAAAGTTAAAGATTTTTTTTTTAAAGTAGATCAATGCAAGTGCAATTTAAAGTTTTTCAATGGTGTGTCTTTGTACTGACTGTATACTGTGTTGTTGACTTTGTCGTGAGAAGTGCACGTGTGATATTTATTGACTACAGTGTAAAAGAGGATACTGTGAGTTCTAACAAGACTGGCATGTATCGACCACGAGGCGCATTAGCCAGAGCCATGTATAACAAACAGATTTCTGACGATAGACTTCAACAGTTGGATCTCACTCAGGTGAGTAATATAACCCTTTGAGTGTTAATTTTTTTAAGAAAATTGCGTATATTAAGTGGGACACTGCTGCACCTCGTAGGGATTTACTTCCTATAAGAATAATGTTAATTTTAAACAAGTTTATGTGTGTTTGTTTTGTGATTGCCTTGTTAGTTACTGTTTGTTTTACCTAAAAATCATAGTGTGAACTTAATGTTAAAAACAAATACAACATTTGTTTTTATTTACTAGACTTGATCAGTGAAAAACTATTAATTTTTGAAATAGAAAAACTCAAACTAAATTGAGGCTACCAACTTCTTGCAGTAAATTGGTGTAAGTTTAACCACAGATAAAATATATTCTGCTCAGATTTCTAACTGGAGTAAGAAAATTGTAATGTGCTTAAGTAAAAACCAACCTCTTAAATTGCCAGGTTGACCAGCTACTCCATTGTAAATATATATTTCCAGACAAATTACTGAAAATGTTCAATATTGTCAATTTAACCAGTTATTCCATTGGTAGCAGACAAAATTCCAGACAAATCAAATGTCCACTATTATCAATTTAACCAGTTAGTCCATTGGAAGTAGATGATTCCACTCAAAACAAATATTGCCAAGTTACTCGATAAGAAGTAGACAATTCCAGTGGAAACAAATGACCAGTATTGTCAAGTAGTCTTGCTCTTCCGTAGGAAGTAGATAATTCCAGTCAAAACAAATATTGTAAAGTTGATCAGTTTCTCTGACAAATCAAATGTCCCCAGTATTGTCAATTCAATCAGTTAGCCTACTCCATTGGATGTAGACAATTCCAGACAAATCAAATAATGTCCAGTATTGTCAATTTAATCAGTTACTCCATTGGATGTAGGTAATGCCAGACAAATCAAATGTCCAGTATTGCAATCTGACCATCTGGTGTAAAAAATTCCAGTTTAAAACAAATCTTAAATATTGTCAACTTTTCCAGTACTCAATAGGAAGTGGACAATTCCAAACAAAACGAATGTCCAGTACTGCCAGTTTAACCAGTTACTCCATTTTAAGTACAGTAGACAATTCCAGACAAAACAAATGTCCAGTATTGTCAATCTGCCAGTTATTCCATAGGAAGTACAGTAGTAGATTCCAGTTAAAACAAATGTCCAATATTGTCAAGTTGACCAATTACTTCATAGGATGTAGACAATTAAGTCTAAAACAAATTTATCTAAACAACAACAAATGTATCTAAAAACAAATCTAAATTAAAACAAATAAATGTATTTTACTGAGATATTAATGCTACATCCTAAGTCCATAGCCTCCTAATTTGTGTAGAATATTTCCTTCCAAAGCTGCAATTTAAAAAATAATAATAACAATTGCAACCTCAATGTCTACGCTGTGCACTGTAATGTCCAGCTTCCGTGTGAACGGGTACTATCAAGTTGACGGAAGTCGTAACACATTTCAATGTATCGATGTCGCTGCAGTCTTGTTGCTGTGAGAACTGGGCTTTATAATAAATCACGTGAGTTGATTCTCGTGATCTATTTAATTTCATTGTCATTGTTCCTCATGTACAAACAGTTAAACAAACAATTAATTCCATTCTAACAAACATAATATTAATTCTATTATAATAATCCAGTCAATGAGTGCTTAAAAGAGGGGTGTAGAGTGCATGGAATATGCGATAATTCTTGACTTTAGGACTTTGTTAGGAGTAGTTAGGAGGTAAACATAGCCTACTAAAAGTCCCCACCCCTGGGAGGTGAGCATAAGGCGGGAGGGGATTGGAAAGGTCCTATTTTTAGGTTTTTCGCTTATATCTCGGAAACGGTGCACTGTAAGAAAACATGTTTCAAATAAAAATTAAAGTTAATTAAATTTCCTATAAAATAGTTTGTGTGTGTATTTGTCGAATTCCTAACGGTTTTCGAGATAAAAGTTATTGAAAATCGAAAATTTTCGAAAAAATCGTCTTTACCTCACTCTTTTTGTTAAACATTTGCTTCTAATGCCTCCCATGACCGTTTCTCAGAAAAGTTGTCAGAAACGAAGTTGTAGAGCATTCAATTGTCTTTAATTTGATATACACTTTCGCCATTTTATCTTCAACCAATCAAAAGTTATAGAATTTCTAAGATGTACGCTTAATTTCGAAGTAGTTCCTCTAGAAATTAGTATGTTGAGAGCCTGTTGCGTTTTAACTGCTGTAACTTGCTATCATGATGAAGAACAATACTTTACAATAAAAATAAGGTAATTTCAATTGGCACACAACATTTTTTTATAAACTACTAGGGGAAACCCCTGCGTGCTCCGCACGCCAACCTCGTTGGAACATTCTATACACATAATCATGTTGTTTTTTTTATAATAAATGTGTAGGATTAATAATAATCCCAAAGCTAAGATGGGAAATAATGTTTTAAGTGTTCAAATCAAATTATTTCGTATATTTTATAGCAGCAGTTACAATAAAGGTTAAAAGAACCAGCAAGGCTCTGGTCTTCACTTTAATAAAAACCTAACCTAAGAGTTAGAAATACGAAAAATAGTTGCTTCAAAGTTTGAAATCAGGCTTTAATGGAGAAATTAGAGCAAACAGCTGTTTTGCCTCTTATTTTATTCAATTGGTTGCTATGGTAATTCATCATTCTAGGCATAACCTAAGATTTTTTCCGACTAAATTTACAAATATTGACTGGACTATAATATTAATTTTTACAATTTAAAAAGTTACTAACAAAACAAAATTATGTTAAAAAAAACAAAACAATAATGGAAAAGCCCAATGTAATAAAGCGGTTTGGGGCGGTTTTAAAGCTTACGTATAATTCGGAATAGTTAGAAGATACAGTTGAAAAAGCTGGACTCAATCGAGTTTCTAACATACTACATATACTACCATATACAATTAAAATCTAAAAAAATCGATTATTAGTCCTTTCCTACCCATACTCATACCAATGTATAAGTTATATATGTAGGCTACATACTTACGTACATACAGGGTGTCTCATAAGCATGTGAACGGTGTTATATTTTGTAACCATAGCAGATTTCGTACCAAAACTTTGTACATTATTCCACTACCAAAAAAACTAATTTTTGACGCAGTTACAATTTTTATCACCTTAAGGGGACAGCCTTCAGGGAGTCGGAGGCTTCAGGAAAATCTTAAATTGGAGCATAGGTCGAGTTGTACATCAAATTAAAGGTTTGTCTTAGCAGAACACAATGTCGAAAATCAGAAATCAAGAGGTTCTTCCTTCACAAAATGGCGACAGTTTAAAGTTAGAATATTGGGATTTTTGAAAATGGCTTAATTTTACTCATTGGCACAAGATTTAAAAGCAAAACTACGACAATCCACACTAACAGTGGAACCAGTTTTTTTGGATAGTGAGTGACGTATCACATTCAGTGGGAACGGTCCACGAGGAGAATGAGGAATTTTTATTTCAAATTATATATTTTTACTACATGTTAAAAAAATAATAATTACCAAAAACTTTCATAACAGCTTTTTTTTTAGAATAAATGCTCAAACTGTTTTCCTTCAGCAATTTGGCAGTGAGCTGCTGGTGTAGTAGCCATTCATAACGCTCTGCAGCATCTCTCAGGTATTTCTAGTCGGAGTTTTGATTTTAAAGCTAATGCCAATAAGTAAAATTGAGCCATTTTCTAAATGTCCAATATTGTAACTTTAAACGGCCGCCATTTTGTGTAGGGCGGACCTTTAGATGTCTGATTTGTGGCATTGTGTTCTCCTAAGATGAACCTTTAACCCTCGAAGCGCTATCGACTCTAAAAGAGCCGATTTGATCCCCTTGTAACGTGCTATCGACTCTATAAGAGCCGATTCGTAAAATCGATATATCGAAGCTAATAATTATCGGACAAACTAGCACTTCACATAGAATGAAAGTAAATTGAATTTTCTATCTAGTAGGCAGTGTTAGTTTGTCTTCATTGCAGAAAAACAAATATAGCAGACGACAATATTGTCAGCAGCAAGATGTGGTTTGAATACGTTTGATTACGTTTGTGTAAACTAGCTCTAACCTAAACGTGAAATGTGACATGCTTAGATATTTTTACCTGCAAGTGTTTTTTTTTTACTCTTCAAAGTGTCCATTGTTGTATATAATTGTGTTTATTATCAAATTTTAAACATTTTGTATATCTTGAAATTTTAATTTAGTGAATGTGAGCAGCCTCTAAAGTTCAAAATTTAATGCATTTTTTTCATTGTGATGTATCATTCATTATATTTCTACTGAATAATGATAAGTAAATACAACTATTACTATATTATTCTCTGATCTTTTCTGAACACATTGATATATAATAAGTCAAATATAAATACAAATTTGTATTTATTATAAATTTTTCAAAATAAGTTTGCGCGGTGCCCTAAAAATGCTTAGCACTAAAGAATGATCTCCTCAGAACTTGGAGGGTTAATTTGATGTACAACTCGACTTATGCTCCTATTTAGGGTTTTCCCCCGTCTCTTTGCGGGCCGTCCCCCTAAGGTAATAAAAAAATGAGTTTTTTTTTGTAGAGAAACGATGTACCAAGTTTTGTTGCGTAGTCTCCAATGGTTATAAAAATATAGAGCCGTTCACAGACTTTGAGACACCCTGTATATACAACACAGCTGTATAATCCATATGTTACAAAAGCAAACATTCTTTAAAAAAATAGAAATATCCTAAGATATATTATGTTCATTATAGATATACCAAACACATTCACTCAATATTAGCATACATACTTGCAAAAACAAAACAAAAATATGTGCAGTCATGGGACCCCCGTTAGGTACGAAGTTCATCACGCCTTTTCTTCAAATCCTAATGTAATTTGATATGAATATTTTGATTATAGATATTTATAAATGTTCGTAACTTGATGAAAAAGCGTTGTGTTCCCTCTATGCGACTTTCTCTTTCTCTCTCTCTTCCTCTCTGTAATTCGTATATTTTAATTTTTTATTTTATATCATTTTTTCAATGTAAATAGTGCAAAGTAAGGAATAAAATCACAGAGTTTCATTTAATATTTTTGGAAGAATAGGCCTATAATTTAGGCCTATTTAAAAAATAGATACAATTTTTTTCTCCAGTTTTATCATCATATTGTATCATGATAGTTATTGGCTTATGGATACTATAATAAGATACATATATTAATTATATACATTCAATATTTCAATTGCCGTTTCAATTTTATTGCCTAGAGGCCTAGACTGATGAATCAACATTTTATTTTGATTGAATGTATTTACAACGAATGTAATAATTTAACACTTTTATTATAATAAAATTAAACGTACGGAAAGAGTAATACTTGTATCAAAATATATAATTATATTATCTTACTTTTCTAAGTTTGTATTACCCATACCTTCCACTTCTTGTTAGTTGTTAATTCCTGCGCTTGACGATAATATCTGAACTACGCCGGACGGAACCGATCGTTTTTTAATTTAAATTGATGTACCAAAACACATGTTTCTTTTATGCATTTACATTCATTGCCATAGAAACCAATTCGATAACGCTTTTTCGTTACGCGTATTTTCTATTTGTCATTGCCATAGCAACCAATTCATTTTTCGTTACGCGTTACATTTTCTATTTGTCAACTCCTAATGTAGCCTTTTTTGTATTAAATATGTTTGTAAATTGTATTTTTAAACGTAACCTAGGTAACGTATTTTCGAATATCTGCGTTAGAGTGTGCATACCCATGCCTCTAATACGTGGTAAAAATTTCAGTTTATTATCTCTAGTGGTTCTTGAGAAAAGTGTGCACAAAGTTTGAAAAACTAAACTTTCGGGAAATCGCAAATAAAGTAGGACTATATATATATGTAAATCTGGTGAAATGTACTGTATCACAAAATACAAATTTGTTTACAATGTAACATAAACAGAACTACAAAAATCAGCAGCTGCTGCAAACAGCTGTGGCAATAAATGTTCTCAGTGTAGCCAACAAGATAACTCAAAATAACTTACTTCAAAATTGATATACAATACTATTACCAAGCTAATAATTCCTGATGAATGTATTTATGCTCATTTTATAAAAGTGCATTCACTTACTAAACTAATAATTTCTACACTTATTCTGACTCGGAATATAATTTATTATACATGAAAATGTTCAGAAAAGACTCGGCTATAAGAAAAAAAATAAAAACTAGAAAAGTTATTTTTTAAATATTTTTACCTACCAAGTCCTCTTAAAAATAGACCGTAAATAAAATAGTACGTAGCAGTTTTGGAAATTCATATCTACTTAGACATGATTGAATATTTTAAGTTCTAGATTTATATATGATTTCTTTAAAAAAATGTTGGTTAGGAAACAAACATGTTTCATCTAGGCTTCTTTGACATTTGGACTTGGTCTTTGAGTACAATTTTTATTTTATTTTTATATTTTTTCCGCTTACACACTTCCTCAGCAAGGGATATTTAATTAAATTACAAGTGAAAAAACATAGACCAAGACCGGGAGTTGAACCCGGGACCTTTACGTTTCCGTCGTAATGCTCTGCCAACTGAGCTGCCCAGATCGCTCCAGATATTGGTTGATGTTATCTCACCTGCACGGTTTTACTGCAATTATTGAATTAACAGATTGAATACCTCGTGTATACGACATTGAAAACAATCTCAATTCTTATTTTGCAACTTACAGTGGTGTTATTATTATTTAATTTTTATAATTTTTGCGCTTACACTCTTCCTCAGAAAGGGATATTTAATTAATTATCTGGAGCGATCAGGGTAGCTCAGTTGGCAGAGCATTACGACGGAAACGTAAAGGCCCCGGGTTCAAATCCCGGTCTTGGTCTATGTTTTTCACTTGTAATTTAATTAAAATTTTTACTCCCGCATCTTGGCGAACTATTGCGCCTAAAAGAAATACAAATATCTTCATGGTAATATATCAAGTTTCATATAGTAGCAAAAATGTATTTAAAATATTTACAGGGCCGAACACATGTTAGACAACATTAGTACCCTATCCGGCACATCAGATCTAAGAAAAAGGTCTGTAAACATATGTTTTAAATGCCATTTTGTGTTTTACCAACAACTAAAATTTGAACGGTACATGAGACAGACTAATTTTGCGTTGTACTTAGATTTATTATTTGAAAAACTAATTGGCAAAAACAATTAACCTATTTTCTTGACTTATTTCAAAATATTGGTCTTTTCAATTAATTAAATTAAATTACAAGTGAAAAAAGATGGACCAAAACCGGGAGTTGAACCCGGGACCTTTACGTTTCCGTCGTAATGTTGTGCCAACTGAGCTACTCTGATGGCTCTCATATATTGGTCGATGTTATCTCACTTGTACGGTTTTACTGCAATTAATGAATTAATTGCAAATTCTTTTAAATTTTTTGAACTATAGTAACTTTTAAAACTGAGCAATTACAAACGATTTTCAAAAGCAACAAATATTTTTCCTTTTTCCCAACAGATGATACTAACTCAAAAAATGTTCCCAGAACATCCATAAATGAGCCAATGCCTTTTCTCGCTATCAACAACTAGCTCAATCACATGCACCTGGTGCTATTTTGTCTGACATTCTTCATTCCATTTTTTACAAGCGTTTACTTCGATTAAAACTAATGTAGACAGTGTATGTTTAGAAAGTATATTAAATTTCTTTAGTAGAAACTTTTTCTAACTTCATATGCTGTTTCCTCGGGTTAGGTACTGAATAAAATATTGAGATATAAAAAAACTACGAATTTTTATGAAATGCTAGTGGACCCGCAATGCTTCGCTATTGCTTGATTTAATTTTTTGGGTAGTTATCCTATTTCATCCCGATGAATTAAGTAATCAAATTGCAAACAGTTTTGCAATCACTTAAAAATAATATTACCTAATTGTAGGTCTATAGCTTGTATGAAGTTAGTTTAATTTGTATTCATTTTATAGAGGTAGCAACACCATTTCAATCCCTTAAGATCGGGATGAAAGCTATCCTATATTTTAAGTTATAGTAAAGCACACATTTTGACAAAAAATCATTAAGATCGGTTGAGTAGTTTCGAAGTTCATCGTGGACAAACAACGTGGCAATGGATTTTTATATACAAATATAGATTAGTATAAGATACTGTTTAGTACTTCAATATACAATTATATTTCAAAATAAAAATAAAAATATTATCTTTTAGTTTCATTCAGATTGTGGTTTTTTAGTTTTCAATATAATTATGATTAAACTAATGTAATGTTCGTTGGTATGTTGAATCACTTTATAACATCCGTGGTTAATTCAGGATGTAACAAAGTGGTTCAGAGTTTGGTAATTTCAAATTTATGGACTAATTAGTAAAAGGTACTGTTTGGTATTTAAATATAAATTATATATCCAAAAAATAAAGATAAAAATGTGATATTTTAATGGTTTTTAGGTTCATTCAGATTGTTTGTTTGGTTTTCAATATAATTGTGTTTAAACTCATGTATGTCTATGGTTATGCATAGTGTCAAATAATTTGTTTAGTATTTTTTTTAAGCGAAAATATGATTTTAAAAGTATTAAACAATTCATAGGTAAGATATATTTTATATAAACAATATTGTAAACAGCATATCTGTAAGTACATAGATATGTAACAACCGATGTTTGAATTGAATTATAATGCAGTAAGCATTTTTCGTTGATTTTTGTTTGTGTTTGTTTTTAGTTTTTCAATCAAACTTATAAAAGATGTTGGTTTTGAAGAATAATAAACTGATTATAAATTTGCTAAGTAAAGTTGCTATGGTAATGAATGTAAACAAACATGTGTTGCTAAGCTTTTTATCCCAACAGCTGTTTTTGTGGGTCTTGAGTGCATACAAAAATCCCATCGAAAAAAGCACGTTCAGTTTTTCCCGAATTATAAAATTTTCCAGGATAGTTTCAAATTTTTCTTTCCATAAAAACCTAATTTGGACTGTTACGAACATTTACTAACGAACAGCATTTCATTTTTATTATATAGATTTCTTGTAAAAAAAAAAAAAAACAGTTTGTGTGCATATTATGATAGCTGAGGTGCAATAGAAAATTCAGCAGTGTCGGATCGCTATAATTATTTATGTAAATCTGGATTTATGGAATTTTGGAAAAATAGGTGACCAATTACGCATTTTAAGGCTTTCTAATTTTTGGGGCTCACTCACTTTACCAGTTTCGTAGCCTAAAAACATACATATACTTTACACATTTTTGCATTTACACCACAAATTATATTTGGCATGCCTCTCTATAAATAAAAATGTGTACAACCGCCTGTATTTAAATAATACCAGAATCCATAGATAATTTTTTTTTCTGATAAGGGTCAGCAAGCCATTCAAATTTTCACTGTTTTGGGAAGCATAAGTCAAAAACTCAAAGGGTATTGAAATGAAAATGAAAAACAAAACCGACCAGGTTTATATCAAAATCATGGTTGACTTATTTGAATCTAAAATGTGCTCGAGCAAACCGTAAATTTGGCTGGAGACTTAATCTGAATAGAGCAAATACAATAAATTGTTGTGTCCATGTGTTAAAATTGTGTATGTTTCTTTGTTGAATGTGTTATAAGTTGTATTACTATTGTATAATTTTTAACTCGCATAAAGTAGATTAGACTCTTGGAACAAAAGACAAAAGCAGACCTATTGTTGTCGCAGAAGCTTTATTAAACGACTTGGGGAAACCCGTGCGTGCTCCGCACGCCAACCCCATTGGGACCTTTTATACACATAATCATGCTATGTTTTCTTTATAATTTCTGTATATATATCACCCATTGGTTTTGGTATTGGTTCGATAAATAGTTTGTTATATTGGATACAAGGCGCGTTAATATTTTCTTAATGTTATTTTAGTAAAAGTTTTAAGTTAATTGAAATTTGTTTGGGCATTTTTCGTTGTTAACTATAGTTTGTCCAAAGAGGAGAGAGCTCTGTCATAAAATAGACCCTCGCTCCCCAGGCACAGACACACACACACTGCCTACCTGGCGCTAATCTTTCTTCTATGAATCACCAACTACAAAATCACATTTTTATAACTGTTAACTTTACTTAATTTTTACTCTAATTACTGAACTCTATATATTATTCCTCGCAAAATGAGTCCAAACACGTTACAATTGTGACAACTCTAAGCGGTTTTATGGTCAGTAGGTTACAAAATCATGAATTTGATAACTTAAAAACTGTCATTTACATTATATTTGAATTAACAAGATCACAATAACATACATAATTAGGCCTACAGTAGTTCTAGTAGTGATTTCAAACGTATGCAAAAAAACAAACAAACTAAATCAGAATCAATATAACAGTGAACGTATACTAAGAGTAAAATAAAAATAATTACAAATTCATTTTGCCCTGTTTCTGTACAATAACTAATAAATCAATAAAATAATATTATAAAACATAAAACTAATAGTGTCTTCAAAAATTTCCAATGTACGCAAAAAAGAAGAAGAAGAAACTAATCAGAATCAATATAACAGTGAACGTATACTAAAGTAAAACAAAATACAAATAAATACAAATGCGTTTTAAATGTTACTGTACAATTACCGATAAATCAAGAAAATAATATTATTAAACTAACACGAGCATAACATATTTGTTAAATAAAATGTCGATAATCATTTTTAAGTAGTCACATTGATGATTTTGTAACCTACTGACCGTAAAACCGCTTAGAGTTGTCACAATTGTAACGTGTTTGGACTCATTTTGCGAGGAATAATATATAAAATCAAAGTAAAAATTAAGTAAACTTAACAGTTAGAAAAATGTGATTTTGTAGCAATAGGGCTAGTTGGCGATTCATAGAAGAACCATTAAGCAGGTAGGAGGTGTGTCTGCGCGTGTGGGAGCGAGGGTCGATTTTATGGTTTACAGCGCACGTCTGTTCGGACAAAGTATAGGACGGTTGTTGTAAGAAACCCTTAATGTCGACATAGTCCTTCGCAAACATTTGCAATTTTTCTTCAGCTTATTGTTTTGCTTCATATTTATCGGTTTAGCCAACCTAAGTCACAAAGTGCGTCCGAACGATTTGAAATCTTTTCGCTTTTTATATCACTGCGTTGCCCTATTTTGAAAATGCATGATGATTCATAGTCCGTGTTTCCTGATAATGACAAACACATTGGTAACCGTTCATAAAACTACTTGTTTGGTTAAGTCTTAATAACCCTCTTAATATAATAAAGTTCTTCTTTGTAATTTAACACATACGTAGAAACCAATAATTAAAGATTGCAAACAAATCGTGCCGACTTGACATTCTCTAAAACCATTCTAACAAAGAACTTCGTTCAGACCCTAGACTGTGGATGACAGTGGCATTGGTTTAAAAGTCTACCAACGCCTATGTTATCATTTTACATGACATGCACTTTAATAAACTAAAATTCACTTACCAACACCAGACAATAATTTATCACATTGGCATAGCCGATGCGAAAGTAATTCTAAATTCATTCAGTGAACTGATTCATCGCAATTGGCAATAAGGTAAAGACTTTGCATACAATTTGGCAATGCAACCGCTCCGACGCTAGTAATTGAATGTCAAACAATTTCTTGGAAACTGTTTGGATTCCGTGCGACCGAGATGGTTTGCGCGATTGTGTATTTAATTTGTACACGTTTCTATTAATGTGTAGATAAATTGTGTACGCTTGAAGCATAGCCTATTGAAGTTCTGGCTCGCGGGAAGTCTTGACAGTGGTCAGCGTCGCCGCAGCCTTCTGGATTTAGACGTCAAACAATCGCCTATGATTTAATCTTCTGTGTGTACAGATTGTAGCAGACCACTTAGGTATTTTCAAAACAAAATCAGAATATTTTAATTTGATATATATTTAAAAAGAACACAATTAAGTATTTAATTGAACAAAACACAAAAAAACATATAAATAATAATAATAATATTTATTTTTCTCTGATTATTTACACATCCCGGACCGCTAAATAATTCTAAAACGAATGAAGATACAAATTTGAAATTTTAATCATGGACACAGATGATAAGATTCTACATTTCAGCGTGGTTAAAAAAATTATCTGCCATCTTGGATCCGCCATTTTGAATGTAACTTTAATTTTTTTAAATGGGAAGGTGGTCATGTTATACATCATTTCGATGTAGAATTTCAAGAGAAAACCAACTGTGAAATTTGCTCAACCATATCTTTAACTAATTAAAAATGGCGGCCAAAAACAACGAAATCGTGTTTTCCGATTTTGCCCTATTTTGCTGTACTATTTAAAAAAATACTAATTATTATTCTTTTTACATTAAAAATAGCGGATCCAAGATGGTAGAAATTTTTTTAACCACTCTGAAATGTGGAATCTTATCATCTGTGTGCATGATTAAAATTTCAAATTTGTATCTTTATTCGTTTTAGAATTATTTAGAGGGTCCGGGACTTTTTCAACACTCTGTATATCTACATATAAATAAAATCCACATACCACTCACTGACTCACTCATCACGAAATCTCAAAAACAACAGAACGGATTGGAATGAAATTTGGTATGTAGCTTCTTCTAGGGCCCTAGGTGCTCGCTAATAAATGTTTTAAAAAAATCTAAATTTTAGTAGGGTTTTGGGAGGTCAAAGTTACTAAAAATCCCCATAAGAAATACATAGTAGGCCTATAATATATTTATTGATATATATTTTTTTGTTGATATACATTTAACTTTGATTTGCCTATCCGTGCAAAGCCGGATCTGGCCAGCTAGTAAATATATATTTTACTTTTTGGAAAATATCTAACCATCACTTCCAGTATTCGATGGCTAGTGCGAAAGAAACTAACCTAAATATAAAAGCATTAAAAAACTTAATCAAGTACAAAATAATTAATCTACCTGCGGTGGTATATCTTAGCAGGCCTCATCATACATAAGTCAAAGAAACTACATCCAAAACACACACAATTGCTTACTCACATAAACTCGAACTTCTATAAAAACACATGCATTCCAACTAAACCAGTGTCTAAAACATTAACTGTACCAGATTCTTAAATAGTTCATCGCAGGGGTCGAAACCCGAAAGCCAACTCGTGACATATACCTTACCATCTTTGGTTCTTTCCTGATCTGTAATGGCAATTTATTGAAGCAAATTCTGTTCACTTTTGGTCTTTTTATGTGCATCTGGGCAGTACTTCTTGTTATATAATAAATTTGGACATTGCAAGTATTTTCGCTTCTGCTATAAAAATCTGCAGGACTTTATATATACATAAATATATCAGGGACAGTACATTTAGTTGTTTAATTAAGAGAAAAGAATGATGGCGCTTACCCCTGAAAAGTCGAATTCTGATAAAATGTTTTTGGGTGACAATTAGAGGTGTAGTCACGGCCATAAAGGGCCTTCCACGGCACTCTATTCCGTATTGTAGTCTGGAATCTATGAATGGAGGGAGTTTCATATTGTGAAAAGGTTTCATATTGTAAAAATTGGATTAGTTTTGAAAAAAAAAAAAGATATTTCAAAAGTAAGAATATAGAAGAGAAAGTAACTTTGATCATCCGCATTAGGTAAAGGTAAGATGCTAATTTTTGTTCATTCTTGTTCCAATTTATTGACAAAAAAGTGTTCCAAATTTTGGAAAATTATCGCTATTTCAAATCAATTGGAGGAAATAGCAGACTTAAAATACAAACCAATTTTCAACTTTGAGAGCCCTTTAAATTTATTATACAACGCAATCTACAATACTAGCCTACTTGAAGTTTGGTGTAATTGCCTCACCGCTCGCTCCCTACCTGCATTCACGGCAAAACTAATAATGCAGATTATTGTATTTTCAATATATTAGGAGTAACACAATAAACAGATTTATTGGTACTGACATGTGTGTGTTCATATTCCAAAAATACCATAACAATTATGAATTTGGAGGGGTACGATATTTGGACAGAGGAACTTGAATCGGTTAAGGTTGGTGAGGGTAGTGGGGACCTGGATCCTTTCGCATGTGAAGTAGGACCAAAGTTTTTGCGTGAATCACAGGAATACTTTATGCAGTAAGGAAATTACCTCAATAGTTATTATCTGACTCTTGTAGGTAAAATATCTAATGAAGCTGTTACACTTTCTTTCTTTGCCAAATATTATACATATCCTAAAAAAGACACTTTTTACAAATTAATGAATTTAAACATGATCAGTTTGTATTGTGTTATAATACCAATCCGAGTTATACCTATTGACATGTAAGTAAAATTGTGTGCCTAATCTGTAGGCTACGTTAAATTTTATCGCGAGGAGCTAGCTTAGGTTGGCGCAGGAGTTTCCCTTAGTCAATCATATTTTACTCTGACCGTAACTAAAATAGTCCGTAATCTTCACTCCACTTCAACTTTTTCCCCCAGAAGATTATAATTTTTTTTCGGACACTGCTATCAACTTTTTACTATTGAATATTAACGCTAAGAAACCTTGC
>JAGFPH010006808.1:26133-37923 GCA_018207615.1 Philaenus spumarius
CTGCTATCAACTTTTTACTATTGAATATTAACGCTAAGAAACCTTGCAATTCCCCTGCTTGAACTCATCAAGATATTTTTCCAAGGAAATATTTAACTAGAACGATTTAAAATATTAATAAATGGTCAAGGCATGCGGTAAATGATGGATGGCATCAGTCAGATGTAGAAAAAGCGGTCAATCTATATAAGAGGTATGACATGAGAATGTTCATGTGGTGTGGAAACCTTCACGCGTTCCCAGGAATGTCGTCGGCAGCGCGGTAAGAAACGCAGATATGCAGTGTTATCGGCCTATTGGCAAAGAATTAGTTCAATAATATCTAAATTGTGGCATTGTCATAGGCGGCTTCGATTGATGGTCGCTGTCGATTTGCTCGGGAAAGTTTCAAGGAGTTGTGATCAAGGAAATGATGATTTATGGCTTCGGCACATCTGTGGATATAAAATTTTGCGACTGGTCGTACGGTGATTTTTGAAATGTTTTAATCATCGATTATAATGGAACGCGTTCGTTATTTTGCACAGATAAACTTCTTTTGTATTTTTCATATTTTAAGACTATAAAAATGGAAAAGACATTTGGAATTCATTTGAACCATTATCGCCTTTGGTTACGACAGGTGTGCCATTATAAGCTCTGGTTGTGACGTATTGGAGTTTCATTCTGGAAGGCAAGATGAGTCCAACCACCCCCGGATATAAAGCGTGTACCATCAGCGTGAACCATCAGCGTGTATCATCAGCGTGAACCATCAGGTTGTACCATCAGTGTGAACCATCAGACATTGCATGAACTAAAAATCCTTTAAGTGCGCTTTTTACGTGCTTTTCTTCAACTCACTACCGTTCGACCGGTGGGTGGACCGGTGCACGGTCGCCTCGGCTCTTTCCGGATCGCCTCGGGCTGCTCCGTATAGCACATCGCGTTACGACTGCGTTCTCGCATACGTATATTAACCAAAAAATTAACCCTCAGATAGATTGGGGGGGGGATTGGCTCTGAGGACCAAACATTTTAGGGAAAATCCAATTTATGACTATAACTAAAAAGTAAAAAATGAAATAAATGTAAAACAAATTTGAACATGCTTTCCTATCCATGAATAACATAAATAGACTCGAACTAAAAAATAAAATAAACGGTATCAGTTAACTGACCCAAACTTTTTCCCAACTTACTGTAGTCAAAATAATATTGTTTTTAATCATTTTATTTACTACTTTTTAGAACAAAACAAAAAAATAATATTCTACCTACGTCAATCGTATAAAAAATTATTGTCCCAGGCGGGATTCGATCGTGCGACCTTTGAATTACTGGCCGTGCTCGCTACCGTGGTGCTACCCCGTGCGGCCGCTGCCGCGATGCTAGATTGACAACACTAACTTGTTTATTTTTAAACATTTCCCCATAATTATAAAACGCCGAAGTTTTGATAAAAGCGGGTGGTGTCATTTTGTTTGGCATCTTAAGCACTATAAATACTGAAAATTTGATCAAAATCTTTAGAGCCGTTTTTGAGAAATTTGCATTTTTGTCGTTTTTTATGGGTTTTTAGGGGTAAATTACCCTTAAAAATTAAAAATTCCAAAAAATGAAAAAAACGCCTGGGGATATTAGGGTTTAGTACCTACATACCAAATTTCATGAAAATCAGACCAATAGTGTCCTCTCTGGTCGTGTATACATACAGACAGACTGACAGACAGACACCACTCTAAAAACACTTTTTTGGGTTCAGGGAGCACCAAAACAAAAAATTCCAGTAAAAATATTTTTGGGTTCAGGGAGCACCAACACAGATAATTGCACTAAACAATTTGTTGGGGTTCTGGGAGCACCAAAACAGATAATTCAACTGAAAATTCAAATTCGAACATTTTTACGAAAACAATACTTTCTCCATATACTACGTATAGGGTGGAGAAAGTAAAATAACCCACAGATAAATTTAATTCTTCCTCAGCGAATCTGATATTGTAATGAGACTTGATAGCTTGCAATCTTTTTACTTTTCACAAAATAAAAACACACCCAAAAAGCTGGGGCGTACTCTTGCGAAGTTCCGAAAACATCACGCCCCATGCTTTTTGGGTGTGTTTATTTTGTGAAGAGTAAAAAGATTGCAAGCTATCAAGTCTCGTTACAATATCAGATTCGCTGAGGAAGAATTAATTTTATTGTGGGTTATTTTTTAGTTCGAGTCTATTTATGTTATTCTTGGACAGGAAAGCATGTTTAAAAAAAATGTATTTTATTAGCCTACGAGAAGAAGAATGTCTAGTTATAGATAAAACAAATTGAGGGAAGTATAAAAACTTTGACCGAATGTTTTTGTACCTTGCTAATTGTTGTGAAAAGTTTCCCGTCTTCTCATTAGTCAATAATATTAGTATTATTTTATTTCTTATGATTTTGTTTATTTTTACTAGTCGGTACTACTTAGTTGTTTATTTTGACTTACTCGTTACTTTTGTCAGTTGGTTAATTTATCTAGATTATGACTAATAAAAACGGGGGGGGGGGGGGGGGGATTTCAGCGTATGGCGCAAGTAAATCGGTAGCCAGTACAACCTGGTTCTAATAGTTGACTTCGTACTGTAGCAGACTGTTCTAACGCCTTTTCGCATCTCGGCAATTCCGCTTCCCTTCTATCAAATTAATAATTTGACAGTATAATAAAGATTAAAATTAACCAGAATTTCATAGCCCTATTTACAAATGACTTACCTAAGAATTAAAAATTCAAATTGTTTCAAAATAAAAACTCAACATAGAAATGCAACTGAGAAATATCCTGCATGCCATTTTGGAGGCGTTAGAATAATATTCGCCAGCCCCTACTACCTCCACACATTTATTGTACAATCTTTTCGAAAAAAGGTTGAGGATTAATCATAACCTCAAAGCTACGATTAAATAACAATAAATATCCGAATTATTAAGTTTACCAGCCAACAGTAGTTGGAATAAAGGTTAAACATGTCAAGACTTAGGTGTAAGTTACTCATAATTAAAAATCCTAACCTTCAACTTAGAGATTCAAATTGTTTCAAAATAAGAACTCAGTATTGAAATGCCGCTGAGAAATAGCTTAGTTCCCTATGTGTACTATCATTGTATTTGGATAACCTAATAGAACTCCGATCCAATGCAATATTTCGTTCCACTGGAAATTCGACGATAGTGGAGCTATCTATTGGGGAAACGACGGAAGCGGTGTGAAACACCAATGCTACCAATGATTTCTCCCTAGCGCTAACTCGCGGCGCGATCATGCACTATTTTCCCGACAACCTTTTTTTCGGCACACAGCCCCCGTATGCATGCACTATCTATTTTATTATTCATGATCTATGGTATTATTGAAGTAAAGATCTGATTAGGCCTACCGTACCATCACTGCACAATTTAAATCAGTTGTATGTAGGCATATTTTAAGTAGACAAATAGCATTAGTTTTGCTAATTTCAGGATTTTTCCTACAAACTTGAAGTCATTTAATTTATATTGAAGTACGATTAATATGATGATGTAAATGCAGTTTAGCATAATTTATGTACCATTTCAAATGATTACATTGTATAGTTTTGATTTTTAATTTAGTTGAGCGCGGTGGTCAAATATTTAAACATACAAAATTGTACCTGAAAATTTTTCAAATTAGAAAAGATACCAAACCAGCCCACCCGCGACTTCTACCATAACGCCCAGTTGACATTTAGATCAGACAAAACCCACCATTTTATCCGGCTACATAAAACCAAACGACCACCGAAGAAACACTTCTCAGCATTTATGCGTAATAATACCAAGCCAATTAATAGACAACCTTCAACAGTTGACTTTCATTACAAATTAACATTTTAATTCCGTTAATGTAACTCGTTTGCTTACGACACAGTTTTATTTGTCATGCGCATTCGAAGCAAATGTTACCGGTTGAACTTATGCAAATGACTTTGGCAAGCCGCAGCTATTTTTCAGCTTCAGATAATTTTCGTTATCCGCGTGTGTGACAAATGTGCAAAAGCTTTTAATACGCGACCTTTAACAGTATCGATGTTTTGCTTGGGTCGATGTACGGCGCAGAGCGATTAGGAATAGTTAGGGTCTGATGTGTTCTCGAGATATGCGATAGTTTGAAAATACTGCTGCCATAAATGTTGACGAGATTGTGAAATGAGTGTCGATGGTTTTGATTTTCTACTTATAACTTCCTTATGCTCGGTTCGGAATTTATGACATTGATCGACGAGACGTACTCTCGATCGCGAGATAAGTCCCTAAACATGTCCTGCAGTTTACGTTCGTACAGTGCTCGTTCCTGATGATGAATGGATTTTGTTGGGCTTGTAATAATTGATAAAAACAGCTTTGCCAGTTATACCCGCGAAGGTGGGGGAGTAGTGTAGCTTACAGTACTCTAAAGCCAACTGAGCTTGAACTTGTGAAACTGTGTTGGATATTCCAATCGGAACGAGCTAGATGACGCTGTAAGTGATTACGAACTTCTATTCCATTTTACGATTGCATACCTTAAAATGAACATTTATATTACTACTTTTTTGTCTGCATGTCTAAGCTGTCTGAACTATGAGTATTTTTTGTCGAACCTTTAACGACTCCGACTTTTTATGAAAAATCGAAGAAAAATGTGTTTATCCTCTATACCTCATCCTTCCACTATTTACAAAAATACTACATGATGTCTTTTTATATCACTGGTGTTAGAGGTAACTTATATACTTTACACTTAAACTTTGGTGGATCTGAATTTTTTAAAAGTTATTAAAAGTTATGGAAATTCAGTCGGTGTACTGTAATGTTTTCCTTTCGCCAGTCCTCACAACACATTGCCACGCCGCACACGCACACAATCGTTATTAAAATTTTTAAATCTCTGGGTCGTAAGGTTTTTCGTCCCGCGTGGTGCGCGCACTTGCCACGCCGCACCCTCGCAATCGTTTTTACAATTTTTAATCTGTGTTTGCCCTTAATAACTTTGCGCGTATACGTGGACAAGAAATAGGAAATACGCTAACTTTCCTAAATCTTAAAAGATTGGTTTGTAATAAATACACTTTAGATAAAAAATACTAGCTCTAGTCAGACTCCCTCTCTGGGTCGTGTCGTTTGAAGTTATTTGGTCACACACAAGAAATAATAAACCTTATTCACTATCTTATTTTAGAGCACTGATTAACTTATGGTATAGGGTATTTAATTTATAAATAAAAAGAAATGAAAACTTGAAAACTAAACTTTTTTAATTTCAAAAACAAAAACGAATTAATTATCTTTCTCAAGTCATTTAAAATTTCAAACAAGTATAGTATAGATATTTACACATATGATATTTTTTACACTTATATGGAAACGCTTTTATACCATTGTGAGAATAGGGAATATTCCTGAATGATTTTACTTTTACACTTTCCCCTGAATTTACTGTTAATTTTAATATTTTTTATTTTTTAATTTTATTATTGGACTACTTTTATATTATTTAAAATTTATATAGCTTGGTTATTTGTTACTCACAAATAATAATGATTTATCGCAGCTTTCCTCCTCGGTGGTTTAGGCCTTGGAATGAAGTCCTTGATCTTCTTCTTCCTTCCTCTCAGGATCTCTCCTCTTCTTTGCTGTAGAATGATTTCCTTCTTCAATCCCTTAGGATCCTTCTTCTTTAAATTATAGCGATTTATTACGGCCCGCTTACTGTACCGGAGTTGGTGATAACCGCCGACCTACTGCTGATTCTTCAGACTTTTACGTGGTCCTCGGGTGACTACTTAAACGCAACTAAATTTAATTTTTCTTCTCTCTACCTTGTACTTTGGAAATCAAAGTCAAGAGATTTACTCTTTTCTTTTTGACAACCCCGCTTCTCTGGTGCTTTAAAGGGTCCTTCCATCTTGTAGATTTTTCTTTTATTTATTTAATTTAATTCCCACGCCTTCATTTTAATTACTTCACTTTAGTTTCGTAGATAATTAATTATTTAACTTTCCGTGCAATAAGTAACTGTATTGGACTCGGTGGTGGTTGCATGACGTCATCTCTCCAAGCGCACTCCGTACTGTTTACTTAAACACTGCCGGTTCATACAAGATTTAATTCAATTTTGTATGCAAAACTTTCAAAATGCTCTAACTTTGTAACCCATGGTCCGATTTTGGATTTCTGCAGCTCATTGGATTCCTGACCATCTTCTGCTTTCTCCCTCCTTTGAGTGGTTGTTCTAAGGTTCCTGGTTCTCCAGTTATCGCCTTCGCTAGTTTTTCCTTAACTTTGAATTTTAAATTCTTCAAAATGGTCCAAATTCGAATTTTCTTGGCTCCATCTTATTCGTCTGGTTCCCAAACGTCCAAAATTGATCTTCTTTCTTCTTTCTTCACATCGGGCACGGTTCTGTGGCCTATCCTATGTGTATCTCGAATTTTGGATTTGGCAACCCCCCTTTTTGGTTTATGCCCTTTTCTCACATGGTGTATTACAAAAACATATATACTACATCTTATTTTACATATATTTATTCCTGTAGAAACTTATTTCCCCCGATTTATTCATTTATTTTAATATGTTTATTTTTGAGCCTTTTTCTTTTAAAATATTTAATTATATTAATTTATTGTTATTTAATGATTATTAATTATTTATTCTTTATTTTATCCCCAATTTAGATTTTCGAAATTTTCAAATTTGTGAATTTTAGCATTTTTTCTGCTACGTCTTTGCTCTATAACTTTTTCACTTTCTTAATTAAAACAATTCTGTTAATTAGATTATTATCATCTTTTTCTCCTCTACCCATTACATTTAAAATAACCTACTATTTTTATTTTTGAAAATATATTAAAATTTTACATTGAATTCTTTCACGGCGCATAGCAACAGACAGAGTTTTGCAGTCTTCGACAAAACCTGACAAGAATCATCCTGTCGATTTCCCTTAGAATAATTCACTCCGCTTGGCTACTATTACTTTTAACATGGGCTAAGCCTGCAATTTATAAAATAATTATTTTAAATTATTTACTTCCTTCTTACACCCTATTTTCCTTTGATATCTCTTTATAACGTGTTATTTTACTTATTACTAATTATCAATTTACATATTTAGGCCTATTGGCTTCTATATACAACTTTTAATGTTAGGCCTAATTATTCTAGTAATTAGCCCATTTGTCTCGGGTTTTTGCCCGTGACAACATGTATAATAATTTATTCAAGCTATGAGTGTATTAAGTAAGTATAATGTTGATGCTCTCTTATTAATATCGTTTTAATAAAAATTTCGATATGGCTTGGTGATAAGGAATTCTTTGGCTCGCCTCTCCTGTAGCAAGTCAAGTGTTGCTTTTCTGACTAAACCATCTACGCACATTAGTAGAGTATTGCGTACTTTTCTACCTGATTGGTTCCTAACTGCGAACTTAGTTGAATTTGGAGCATCTTTTCTGACTGGAAGTTACCCAATTTCCCACATAGTAGAAAGTGGAGGCTACTTTTCTACAGATTCGTTTCCTATCTTCGCGCATGTCGGCATGTGGAGGGTACTTTTCTGCCTGATCGGTTCCTAACTGCGAACATAGTTGAATGTGGAGCATACTTTTATGAATGGACGTTACCCAATCCCCCACATAGTAGATTGGGGAGGCTACTTTTCTATCTGATCGGTTCCTAAATGCGAACATAGTTGAATGTGGAGGGTACTTTTCTGCCTGATCGGTTCCTAATTGCGAACATAGTAGAATGGGGATTCTACTTTTCTGCCTGATCGGTTCCTAACTGCGAACATAGTTGAATGTAGAGCATACTTTTATGAATGGACGGTACCCAATCCCCCACATAGTAGAAAGTTCTACAGGTTCATTTCCTATCTCCGTGCATGGTAGAATGTGGAGGGTACTTTTGTACCTGATCGGTTCGTAACTGCGCACATTTCCATAGTGGAGGGTACTTTTTCAGCTGGTCGTTTCCAATCTGCACACATTTCGAATGTAAAGAGTACTTTATTAAATTCTTTAACTACTAGGGTATATATTTTTATTTGCGTTAGACGGGTTTTCAAAGTGATTTTTCCGTCAAAAAATAGTTTTTTCAATAAAAAAATTATTGTTTTCAGTATTCAGGTCTCTAAATTGTAATATAACAGTACAGTACCTCACATTGTTCCGTCAGTGACTTCTTTTTGTTAATTTATTACACGCGTTTCGGTATGTATATCCCATCATCAGAATATCTCGTTGAATGGAGTTCGTCAAAACATTAAGGAAAAATACAAAAACACACAAAAAAACAACACATTTAAAACACAGTTAATAGGTGTACACAGTCAACAGGTGTTGCTGCTGGATGTCGATTCAATTTTTGGAACGAAGTTCCTCTACGCGGCTTGCGGTAGGAGTTTACAAATAGAAAATGTAACGCGTAACGAAAAACCTTTATCGAATTGGTTGCTATGGTAATACATTCAATTCATTGTAATACATGGTAAATACATTCAAGAAACATGTGTCACCATCACCGTCATTGCCATCGCACGGACACACTGTCTTTAAGGCTCCGTCGCATATCCGCAATTATTTAAGGCTCCATCGCATCTTCACAATTATTTAAGGCACCATGATTGTTTAAGGCGGGATGAGCATCGTTCCTGATGGGGGTCGTGCGACCGTACAATTTTTTTTCCAATTAATTTTAACGTACTCAAGAAACACATTCATACGTCACCAGTTTTATAAAAATCGGTCCGGTGAGCAGGTGTTCAAAGCCATATCTTCGCTAGAAAACCGTATAGTTATATTCTATAACACGCTATTTTAACTGTAATTAAAAAAATGTATTATTAACTTATGATTTTGAACAACATTAAAAACAGATGTTTTAGTATTTTTATTTTTGCATGCAAAACTTTTTCGACCAAACACAAAGGGTTACTTAAAAATATGTTTCTGTCATTCCATATAAAAATTTGGTTGACCCGTCCTTTAAAGCTATCTAAGGAAGCTATCTAGGAAGCTATTCTAAGAAATAAGCTATCTATAGGATTTAAAGTTATTATCATCCAAATTTGCAAATTTACAAATGTTTGCTGTACATTGAATTTTCTTCCTCAAAGTTTTAGCTGCAGAACTTTCAGAAATAGGGAAAGGAGATCTTGGAGAATATCTCAAAAACTACAAATCACAAATATCGAAAAATATTTGTGTAATTTTTTCGTAGGCCTACATAGTAGGAATGAAAACGTAGGCTACTCTACATAACTGTTTCACAAAGTTTGCTAATATAGTTTTTCTGTAGATGTGTGTACCTCTAACCACTAGTTACTTTCTCACTATAATATAGTATAGAGAAAGTATAGTGATCGCAAAAAAAATCGATGTTGAGATTTTTGTGGAAATATCCGTTTTGGGACCCCCTGAGTAAAAAAAAAAGTGTTTTTTACAAAATGTCTGTCTTTCTGTATGTCTGTATGCATGTATGTATGTCTGTATGTATGTCTGTATGTATGTGTGTATGTGTGTATGTATACAAAACTAGAGCGAAAACTATTCGATCGATTTCAAACAAATTTGCACCAGACATGTCAAGAAGGCCTATATAGATGCACGAAAAACGGGTTTGAAAATTTTTGAAAAACAATCCCCTTTTTGGCAAAAAACCCCAAAAAAATCAGTTATTATTTTTTTATAAAAAAACGGCTCTAACGATTTTGATAACATTTTGCTTATTTGTAGACTTTAATGTACCCTACCATATGCAAAAAACCGCATCTTTCTAAAACATGTCGTTTAGCTAATAATAATAATAAAAAAAATTTGGGGTTATTGGCCATAAACGGTGTTGTTTTTCAAAAAAATTCAAAACCTTTTTTCGTGCATCTATACAGGCCTAATTGACGTGCTTGGTGCAAATTTGTTCGAAATCGATCAAATAGTTTTCTCTCTAGCTAGTAATAGTAATATTTATTAGTTAATCTCCTACTTTAATAAAACATCACCTCTCCTACCTCACCCTACAAGTCACAGTGAATCTGTTTAATAATTTAAATACGTTTGTGAGAATGTATGTGCCAGTTCCTGGTACCGTTTATTTTTCTAAAAGTAGCTGCCGTATCTGTGGGAATAGTAAGGCATCATTTATACTATTTAGTGGACGAAAGTTTTTGAATTAAATCTTTAGATATATATACCAGCAGCAAAGCAGTTAAACATATTTTAAACGTAACTGTAAAACGTGTTACCTATCTAGGGATACGTCATAGATAATCTGAGAAAGCGATGTCAAAGTAGAGTTGATTACGCAAAACGATCAATGCGAACGTGAATGAAGATAGTATTATCAAAGTACTAAGCAATTTAATCGTAAGTAAATACTATCAGACATTAGGTACACGCATGAGTACTTATTTATAGTCGCTATACACAGATATCAGATGACAGAAACACGCGAATACGCAAGCGCGAAATAAAGTAAACTGTTTTAGTGTCGTCTGGTCATATGACCTCGTATTGTGCACTCTGTGCGCACTCATACCTTTGGCATTCGTAATATCTTCTTTAGTTATTGATCTCTTGACTGGTATCGTGTTCTTTTCAACCGTAACTGTTGTCTGGAGTGTTTTGGACCTTGATGTAAAAACACAGGCATATTATTATCAATAAAATACTTTTAATACTGGCTTACCAACATAATGAACTAGTTTTTTATGTAAAAAAACAACTCTTTATCAAATTACAGTGTTTTCAAACTCATAAATTTTCGAAACTAAAATTCATTTTTCTGATATAAAAACTTTTATTTAGCTGAAATATCATCTTGATTAGAGGCTGTCAGGGTCACACTCAACACATAACACAAAAAAAAGTTAAATTAATTGCTAGGAAAAAACTGACAATCCTGTGTGAAGGTGAAAGTTTGTTTCATAAAAAATTGCAGGTCTAAAGTAAATTCTGACAAAATGTAAGTTTTATTTTTTCATTTGACCACAAAATGTTAATTGTCAGCTTCACTAATAGGATTTTAACTTTTTGGAAATGAGAATAAAGTTCCTCTATTAGTTTAGTAGGGTCTATTAGACCCTTAAGGGGACTTGCTACGTCTATGTTACTCCATGTTAACTATATGCACATTTTCTCAAGAACCACAAGCCTTAGGGCAATACATTTTTTAACATTTTTTTAACCATGGTTTTTCCTAGTGCTCTACTTGACATTTTTGTAAAATTTTATTTCTAAGTATTTCTTTTATCTTTTCAAAAATAATTTGTAATTTATCGGTTAAAACTTTCATAAAATATTATTTTTTAGCAAAGTAAGGGGAATTTTTTGAAAACTCATATAGCGCACTAGAAGACCATGTTGTAAGAAAGCACAAAAAATTTGGCATCAATATCTTTATTAGATGCTAATTTAACGGAGAAAAACTGAAAATATCCATGATTTCATGATTGTCCTTACAGTTTATACCATTATGACACTTATGACAGTAGATTATTAATTTAAAAACAATAACAGTAAATTTATTAGCGAGATATGAACACTTGACCGCAACTGGCATAGTTTTAGGCCTATGCTTACCCTAAACATAGGCCTACAAACGTACAAAGTCTAAAACTTGTTTGCTATTTATAACAGGGTTAGTGTCCAAAGAGTTGTAGTCCTATTTGTTTTTGCAGCTAAGCAACACATTTTCATCAAACACAGATGAAAAAACTGAATCAGGTTACGTCCTTTGAAATAAAACAAACAAAATAAATATTGATATAGAAGAAAG
>JAGFPH010006808.1:41097-56840 GCA_018207615.1 Philaenus spumarius
AAATATCTTAGATTTGCTTGTAAATATATATTCGGGAATAAAAAATATTGAACGAAAGGAAAGTTGGTGTATGATTATATTTTATACGTTACTCATAATGTTGTATGTGTGCATGCAATACTAGTAAACACCTATAAAATATAAACGTTATGTTTCAAATGTGTATTTATCAGGACGCTACTAATTAATTAATTTAAGTTTAATAAGTTCCCAGAGGACTATGTTTGATTTATTGCGTATAAGTGCGTTTGAAATTGTGGTTTTGTGAGGCTACTCGTAGTTTTAAAATCTGTAGTTACTTAAAAATAGTAACACGTACATGGTCCCGCTAATACGAACCCCGCTGGTCCGGGCATCCCGTTAATCCGGACGGGATTTAAAACAAAGCGTTTGCTAATTCTATCAGGATGTTTGAAGACCTCAGTTGACTAAGATTAGAAAATGCAGACATGTTTTCCAGGAATTCGCTCCCTACAACGGTTTTTAGTCTCTTTTGTTTCTTTTGCTTTAGTCGTTGGTTGACACCGACTGAAGGCTACTCATGGTTTTAAAATACATAGTTTCTTATAAAATGGTAACACGTACAGTAGAGTCTCGCAAATCCAGACCCCGCTGGTCCGGACATCCCGTTAATCCGGATGGGATTTAAAACAAAGCGTTTGCTAATTCTATCAGGGTGTCTGAAGAACTCAGTTGACTAAGATTAGAAAATGCAGACATGTTTTCCAGGAATTGACTCACTCCCTACAACGGTTTTTAGTCTCTTTTGTTTCTTTTGCTTTAGTCGTCAGTTGATACCCACTAAATAAACCTGTACCATATAAATCGTGTGTTATTTTGTTTGTTTTTACGTTCCGTAAGTGACTATGACGACGGATCAAACCTTCCAAGCTTTGTTTAAACAATATAATTTTATTTTATATTCCGGTTTAAATTTAACTTTTCTTTTTTTTAATTCTTTAAAACCGTCAATGAATTAATAAATTTTTGAATTATATTGTAGAAAAAGTTGTATTTATAAAATAAACATAGATTTTTATAAGTTTACCCATCTAAAACTTGTATTACGCCATTTTAGTGCAAATATCGTTTAATCCGGACTTTCGGTGATCCGGATATAGTTGGGACTCTACTATTGAAAATTACACTTCTCGTAACAAAAATATCAGACGATTTAACAAACATCTTAAAGATGTATGTAGATTTAACTGCAGTATTGAAAGTGTTCCCAATACGAGGGTTGGCGTGCGAAGCACGCAGTGCATTGTATATTTAAAATACTCGCAATACGGGGGTTGGCGTGTGAAGTATACAATGCTCTGTGTATTTAATATTCTTCCAACACGGGGGTTGGCGTGCGGAGCACGCAATGCATTGTGTATTAAAAATACTCCCAATACGCCGTTGGCGTGCGAAGCATGCAATGCATTGTGTATTGAAAATACTCGCAATACGGGGGTTGGCGTGTAAAGCACTGTACGTCGGTCGCTTCTCATAGTGTTCAGTGTCAAGCTCACATGTGCGTCTTTAGCAGTCAACGTGTTAAAAATGTAATTCGATATATGTTAAGTACGAATGTACTACGTTAAGTTCCAAAGAAAAGGAAACGCTCCACGCACCGGCGTAATGAAACCCTACAGATTCCCTTTGAATGAGTTAGCATCCCTTATCGACGTATCACAAGGACACACCCTTTCATTTCCCACTAACTCTATAATGTATGCACATTGGACATGAAAAGAAACTGGAAGGGGTGATTGGATCCCTTGCCGAGAAGAAAAATTGAGAAAAGCGAGAAAATGTGAAAATGAGTTTCCCTTCTTACCTTGCGGCGCCTTTATATAAAAGCAACGTTGTTGTCGAGAAGAGATCGCTTGGTTTATCAAGGCTTTGTTTAGTTAGGCGATGGTTGGTTAGTTGGCAATTGTATTCGTCGTTTTTATTGTTCATTTTTGTATTTTTGAAACTATTATTTTCTCCCAGATATCTGGTAAACGGTTGATCTAGATTTTTTTATAAAACATAATATTCCCAATGAAATTTACTGAATGCATTTTTTGTGCGCAAAATGAATGTGTAAAGCGTTATCGAAAATTAATCGTTTTTCTTTGTCATTTTTTCTAAATATCTCTTTCAAGCCTAATAGTTTGTTTAAAAAACGTAACCTTTCAACTTAACCCAGGCTAAGATTTTTTGTTGAATTTTTACAGCCAACGTGCTGTTTCTAACCTAGAAGTTGTAATCAAAACTTTAAGCGGTTAACATAGTTATTTCATGTTGTTGAAGTATAAAGCTGATTAATGAAATCAGCTGTTATTTGTTTTATGCGGGGTTTATGTATGCTTTATAAAGTAACGTGTAACGTTAAAGTTACGATTATTTTATACTCTTGTGTTATGCAAAAGAGAAAAAACTTACTAAATAATAGATTTTTAATAAACTACTAAATTAGTCAAAACTAAAAATATATACAGGCATCTTTTTGCGCGTTTTGTCTTTCTAGGCATTATTAGTTTATCAGATCTAACTGTAGGCTACATTATTTAGTGGGATTATGACTTGTAATGCATTATTAAAATATCTATATATCTTAAATAGATCACAGTTGTCATTTTACTTTCTCACTATAATATAGTATAGAGAAAGCATAGGGAACGCAAAAAAACGATGTTAAGATTTTTGTGGAAATATCCATTTTGGGCCCCCCTGAGTCGAAAAAAATGTATGTCTGTATGTATGTGTGTCTGTATGTATACAAAGCTAGAGCAAAAACTATTCGATCGATTTCAAACAAATTTGCACCAGACATGTCAAGTAGGCCTGTATAGATGCACGAAAAACGGTTTTGAAAAATTTCGAAAAACGACCCCTTCTTTGGCAAAAAAAACCCCAAAAATCGGCTTTAACGATTTTGATAAAATTTGGCTTATTTGTAGCCTTTAATGTACCCTACCATATGAAAAAAAAAAAACGGTATCTAACTAAAAATTCTCGTTTAGCTAATAATAATAATAACTGATTTTTGGGGGGTTTTGGCCATATAGGGGGTTGTTTTTAAAAAATTTTCTAAACATTTTTTTGTGCATCTATACAGGCCTAATTGACGTGTTTGGTGCAAATTTGTTCGAAATCGTTTGAATAGTTTTCTCTCTAGATAATAATAATAATATTTAATCTCCTACTTTAATAAATCACCTCTCCTACCCCACGTACAATTATGAAGTCGCAGAGAATCTGTTTAATAATTTAAATGTGTTTGTGAGAAAGTATGTGCCAGTTCGTGGTACCGTTTATTTCAACATACGCCTATTCCATAATCCTAACAATGATGAATGTACAGTACTGTATATTAATTTCATATTTTCATTTTTCAAGGATTCTTTTACTATAATAAATAAAGAATTACAAACGCAGCAAATTTTAAAAACCCACACTTCTGTATATAAAGCTCTCAACAAATAGATTGTTATCACGTTAAAAAAAATAATTTTAAATACAGTAATATTTACTATAGCCCGTCTCAGGTTAAGTTGAGGCAACGAGGGTGGGTAATTAGGGTCGGTCTCGCCCGTCATAAAACTGACCCTTACTAATTCCGCCTGAGTGAACCAGTAGCATACTCTAGTATAAGATTGCAATTCTGTATGTCTTAAGTGACAATGCAAAAAGGATATCATATTTCGTTTCCTGATACTTTCCTGATAATTTTGATACCAAATTTGATTACATTTGGTCAACTTTGAGCTGTGCTAGCGTTATAAACTTTCTTAGTTGAATTAACATTACTAATATGGTTTACAACAATAAAGCCACAAAAATGTGCTAGAGAAAATCATATTTAATATAATATAATAAATAATCATTATTTGAGAAAAATCTCGATACTGTATCGTTATTTAACATAACACAAAAAATTGTGTGTTTGTCCTTTTAAATCGGCCGACGTAAAGTATTGTAACTGTTTTATTTTTCAACACAAGAAATTACAAAATTAATTTTTATTTATAAATGATAAGGATGTAAACACCTAGAATTCAGGAAACATAATTGATACAGGATGTCTAATGATGTTAATTCTAATATTTTATTACTAATTATTATTATGTTGTGTTAATTAATAATGCAATATAATTAATACCACCTTATCATTTATAAATACAAATTTAATTTTGTAATTTCTTGTATTGAAGAAGAAACAAACAACGCTTTATGTCGGCCGATTAGCATGGAACAAACACACAATCGTTTGTTTTATGATAAATAACGATACGATATCGAGTTTTTCTCAAATAATGATTATTTATTAGATTATTAAATATCAACTTCTCTAGTACATTTTTGTGGCTTTATTGTTGTAAACCATATTAGTAATGTTAATTCAACTAAGAAAGTTTATAATGCTAGTACAGCTCAAAGTTGACCAAATGTAATCAAATTTGGTATCAAAATTACAAGGAAAGTATCAGGAAATGAAATATGATATCCTTTTTTCATTTTCACTTAAGACATACAGAATTGCAATTTTATACTAGAGTATGCTACTGGTTCACTCAAGTGGCAAAATAATAAGGGTCAGTTTTATGACGAGCGAGACCGACCCTAATTACCCACCCTCGTTGCCTCAACTTAACCTGAGACGGGCTATAGCTGACCCGTGCGAACATTTCACAAGTTAGGAGTTAATACGTTGATTTAATTCAGTTAATTACGTTTATTTATTTACGTTGGTTTATAAATAACAGTTTATAACAATAAACTGATTTAATTTTATTGATTTGCGTGATATATTACACAAAAATAAACAATCTAACAGCAGTCGTGATAGTTAAACAGATTGTTAATAGATGGCGCCCTTCATTAAGAATCATATGAAAGTTTTCAAATCAATTTTTTAAAGTTATCAAATTTTAAGGGGTTTGTCTAAAAGAAATAAATGTATGATATTATTTCGCACATCTTGTTTTTTTACACGACCTTATAGCCAGTCTGGTTTTCCCTAAATCGATCAAAACGTAAAATACCGTAAAAGTACCCGTTTGAACTCGCAAAGCGCAGTCCATAATCCGAGACCGAACGGTGCAAACTCGCAAGCGCTTAAAGAGGTTAAATATTATAAATAAAATGTTGAGGTCTCGCAAAAAATATTTCTGTGTGTGGTATTGGAATTTCATACCTCTCAGTTTTCTAATATATTTATTTTAAGGGGGGGAGATGCACTTTTTGGGTAAAAAAATCGTAATTTTTTTATTGCATAAATTTATTCCCTGGTTTATGATGATTAAAAATATATATACTTTAATATACATATCTTGTCATTTTATGTATTAAAACACATTTTTTGTAAAGGTTTCCATTACTTTTCGCAAAATTTAAGGCCTGATCAAAAACTCCACTTAACAGTGCAAATCATACAAATTTTCAGTATTTTTTTCATATACTCATAAAAAAAGAAAACAGAGTGAAGAGAAGTCTAATTTAGAGGCAGAAAGTAGATAAACAAGATGAGAACTACTCACCAGGACAGTTTTAAGTCATTGTAAGTAAAGTTCAACTTAAATGCCTGATTTCCGTAATCTTGATTTGCAACACTTAGGTACAATTATCTTCTAAACCAGCAATCCAAAATAACTGAAATTTTTTTTGATCATTGGTTGCTATAGTATCAACAAAGTATACTAGGATTTTTAAAATACTGTATATAAAAAAATAAAAATGCAATAAAAAAACATACATTATTTTTTTTAAATACAAAATTGTTTTGTTACCTGTTAGTTTATATTATTTTTTCTTGGAACTAGTTCATATTATGTGGAATATAACCAACAATATATGTTGCAAATTTCAAGACAATAGGTCAAGTAGTTTTAAAGTTATTGGCACCTAACTAACTGGTGAATTCCCCATTTAAATAGCATTGAGCTGGAAAAGTGCATCCCCCCCCCCTTAAACTAATTTTGAATCCGCCATTTCTTTCTATTTAAATAAAGAATGTTATATTCAAGGTGGTGGGCCAAATTTTAAAACAGATCTTAAACACTTGCATTTATCTTCATATGTTCTTTACTTTCAATATAACAATTCGTGAAGTGGGAATAAAACCGTGCAAAAGCTTACACAGTAATTAGAAATTTTTTTAAGGAAACTAATTTTTTCCTTACTCTTTAGCAAAACCTTTTATAGCTCTAAAAATCGCTCAAACGCATAAGTAATTACTGATAGTTCTAGCAAGTTATATGAATAAAACACACACATAGCTTATATTTTTAGTACTTCTTACCTAATTTCCAAGCATGACTCTTCAGTTGCTAAAATCATGTTTTAGTGTTCAGATTTTTTCGTAAAATGGCTGAATTTGTGAATGTTCGTAACAAAACACGTTACCAAAACCGCGTGGAATTTGTGGAAAACATGACATATAAAGTTTTACAGAAAATAATGTCGAATATTTTTTGTGTTTATATACAGAAGCTTTAACGCCTCAACAAAGGATGATGATGTGTTTGCTTTTTTTTTGGGGGGGGGGGTCTACGATTTTCAGAATAGCCTAGGACGTTGGCGTAAGTAGATGAAGAGTAACACAATTTGTACACCTTTTTTGGGGGGAAAGATTGTTGAAGGATCCAAGTAGAGGTTGGTATTTCCTACTGTAAGCGTAAAGGTCAAGTTGCTTTTAACTTTCCTAGTGCATTTACGTATCCATTAAAACCGGCTGTGTATGGTGGTGACTATGTTAACGGGAAAAGTTTCTGCGGTGTTAACGCTTATCTAAAAAGCTGCCCCTTCATTAAAATTACATGTTGCAATAAGTTTTTAAAACATCAGTCTCACTAATCGAACACTTGACGGCAATCGTAAAACTATCAAGCTCTTGAATGTACATTTCGTTAGACAAAAATAGCTGAAAACAACTAGCAATTGCTACTTACTTAATTTCACAACTTACTGCTTAACACTGACAGAATACGATTCATTTCAGTTCTAGCAATTACTTGAATATTTTATTTTAAGCTTTAGCTTTCGTAATAATTGCTAGATTTTTATTCACATCACCCAACGTCAATCCATAGAAATAAGCTATCGCGGAAGAACTCCTAATAGTTCCATCGTTGAATTTGTAGCCATATCCGATTGCTATTACATATAATATTATTATTTATACTTGCCTTAGCAATCCTTTTAGAAGCTGTTTCGTTTTCAGGCATCATCAGAACAAATAGTACACAAAAAACACACTTGTCACATTTACACTTATTAACAGATTAAAATGACATTCAACACATAAACAAGTAAACATAATAAATAAAAACATAAAACGACACTTGGCGAAACATTTAAAACACTTATTGAATTTATTCGAGTCACAGTATGCGACTGTCATCAAGTCTACCACATCACAGACTGTGAAACGGGTGTAAACGACAAGACTTCTAAAAGGATTGCTAAGGCAAGTATAAATAATAATATTATCCTAATAGTTATTCAAGCAATAACGAAAATTGCATTTTGTTTGCAATTAATTAGGAGTTCAGTAAAAATGGAGAAAAATATGGGAAACTCTCAATTTGAAATCTTGACGAGATAAAGAGAACAACCAAAGAAATATAACACTAAAACATGTGGTAGGAATTCTCACTTCTTACAAGAAACAAAGAGGAAGAAGAAAATTAACAGAACTACTAGATTTTAATACGAAATGTGTAAACACTAAATTAAAACTGTACATTACAATCACAATTGTACA
This sequence comes from Philaenus spumarius, assembly GCA_018207615.1. Lineage (NCBI taxonomy): Eukaryota > Metazoa > Arthropoda > Insecta > Hemiptera > Aphrophoridae > Philaenus > Philaenus spumarius. Next base: position 48,839 of record JAGFPH010006808.1, read on the forward strand.
TACGTTGGTTAAAGTGCTTTCTCATAGTACATTTTGTTTAAATAAATTGAAACTTGAAGAGTTATGTTTTCTTACGCCGTTTCAAACGGAAGAAACCGAAAGCCCTGCAGACAGTCCCGTGTCTTTGAATCTGCTTGAATCTGGATATGTTCATGACGAACCTTCTGCACGTAACAATGCCTTGAGGCGAAGCTTTGTTCCACGCATCTTACCTACAAGAACAGAATACTTTGAAGTTAAACGTATGCCACGTGGTTCACCTGTGTTTATTCAGTAAACGTAAGTCATGCAGATTATTTTACCTGTGGATTTTTATAAAAGCGAAAAGATTTTTTCGGAACCAAATGTATTGACTGGTTGCAACTTAAGACCATTCACTTTTATATATAAGTTAGTACGGATTTAATTTCCCCTATTTCCCTTGAAGTCAGTTTGACTAATGAAGACAGTGGAGTAGCGTTTGGCTTGTAAATCGGACACGTGAAGCTAGGTTGAAACCTCCGCAACTTAGTTGGTATTCCAAATGCGGTCAACTTGGACGACAGCTCCCTTTTGGAGTTTATCAGAATTGCAGGGCGGTTTTATAGTTATTTTATTTCAAACACCGCCAGTCCGAACACATTCAGAACTATTGCTTAACACGCTAGGAGGCTGTGCAGTGATAATAAGCCAAGATACACCATAAATCTTATTAGCGAATTTCCATGGAAAAATGAGCTATTGCAGTGGCCCTTATGGTAAGACCCAAGGTCGGGAGTAGCAAATGAGCACCGATCATGGTCCCAAGAACACGTTTAGGGGTGTCATTAAAAATCATATATATGTGTTTGCACTCTAGCGTCCGCATTTTAAGTCCGATTTGGTTCAAATTTGGTACACATGTTGGTTGTCTACCTCGCTCGGACGAGTTCGTTAGCCAAAAAAAATCCAACAATAGGAAGCACATTTTTTGACCGGAAGTAATTATTTTTTAAATTTTTTCCTACGAGAATGAATTTGTTTTTGAGATTTTTCAACAAATATAAATGTAGGATGTTATTCTGCACACTTTTTTTACGCGACCTTATAGCTCGCTTGGTTACCCCAAAATCGATCAAAACGTAAAATACCATAGAAGTACCCGGTTCAAACCATTTGGTGGATTTCACTGTGGGATGGGCGTGCGAAGCACGCAATGCATTGTGAGTTGGAGATATTCTCACTACGGAGGTTGGCGTGCGAAGCACGCAATGCATTGCTATTGAAGATACTCCCAATACGCGGAATGGCGTGCGAAGCATTATGCAGCTATTCAGCACCGTCGTGAACAGACCTATTTCCCAAATTGTTGGTTGAAACCCTAAAACATGGCCTATAAACTTAATTTTGAAAATTTGTTCAACTCACGTCATCGGTTCAGCTGCGTGGTCGAATTATTTTAGTTCATGGACTTTTCGAAGATGACCTAGACAGCGGAATTGTTTAATGGATAGTTGAAAAGTATGGAAAATACAAGAAGTTTTGTTCACATATCACATTCCATTTGACCATAAACGGACTGTAAATAAACATCAGTATTATTACTACAACATGTAGTATGCATTTTGTGCAAATTTATGACATTGAAATTGTAGGACTTTCATAAAGCCACTGCTACATAGAAATTTTTGAACTTTATCGAGCCGCCACTACATTGAAATTGCAAAATTTCATAAAGCCGCATCTAAATTTAAATTGTGTACATTTCACCTGTCATTTCATTGACATTTTGTAAATTGTATAGAGCCGTATTAAGCAGGTATTAATCACTCATAAGGAACAATTTTGACAATTCATAGAAATCACTAAAAAAGTCCAACAGTAATTTTGTTTTTAAATACGAAAGTTTTAAAGCACTGTGTTAAGTATTTACAGAATAAAGGAAAATTCCGAACTGCAAAAACAGAATCAATGACTATACAAGCTATTATTACATTACCCAATTGTAGCTTACATTTCGTGACATAATCATCATCCTCAGAAGGTTGATGCACTATACTCTGTTTTCGGATTGTTTTTGTTGATTTTGTTTTTCTCAATTATTTAAATTCACACAGCCTATTTGTACTTCCACTCCTTTATTTAATTAAAGTTTACCGTACGTAAATAAAAACTACATACATTTTCATCTTGTGATGCAACAACTATAATTGGTTTAATATAATGTGAAATAGTTTAATAATTCAAGGGCGTTTCAACAATGGGTAACAAGTTAAATCGCCTCATTAAATGACTGTTTTATGTTGAGTTTATAATGACCAACTTAAAAAAATATACCCGGTAAACTTGATTATAATTTAAATTCTAACAGTGTTATACTGTGGAACTTATATAATCCGAACTAATATAGTCCTGAGGTGGTTAGGATTGCTTAATCGTTCGGATTATCAATCATAAATGCGGGTAATAGTACAAATAAATACATTTATTGTGTCAAATGGGGCTTAGAAATAATAATAGGCCTACAAAGTAAAGTATACTAAATTACAAAGAAAAACTTTTAAACACATTAGATCATGATACATAAACATACTGTACATTATAATTATAGACTTCTAAGTGGATTAATATTGCGCGTTATGGAATATTTATGTGTTCGGATTATCGAACGTTCGGATTAACGAACGTCCGGAGTATCGAACGTTCGAATTATCGAGGTCCGACTGTAGTTGAACATGGTTTCTTCGACTAACTCTTTTAGTTACAATTCTAAAATTCTGAGAAGAGAAATAAAAACGCATTGTTTAATGAAGCGGCTGAATGGATGACCGATTTTAGTTTTCCTTGTACTACAATTCTACATTTTGTGTGATGTTTAATTTATAGTATAACACGCTGTACGTTGCCTTTATACATTTTTGGTTAATGGAGTGTAGGGAGGTTACCCCTTTCCAAAATTGGTCCCGCCTTTGATTTTATAGTCATAACTACAATCTTTGCGGATTGTATGGATTTTCAGTTGTAAATCGTAAAAGATTTGTTAATAAACGCTCTGCATAACATACCCAATATTGAAATAATGGTTTCACGTACACGGACGTTTTTGTCGTGAAGTTTTCTTTCGGAAACATAAGTTATACTTTTCCTAAACCTAGTGCGTAGCAACAGTAGGCCGACATTAAACAAATTAAGTTAACACTGTCTCCAAATTTCCACTTTATTCATCAGTTGTGACAATTAAAAGTTTAATGAGCCTTAAAAATAGTGAATTCCCCATAAAATACAGAGTTTATTGTCCCTTAAAGGAATTTTATGACTTGGAGAGTTCAACAAGTTTCTGTATCTTATCGATAGGTTGTACCGTCTCCACAAGAAGTACGACAATATTTTTGCGTATTAACGCGTCATTAAATTGGTCGACTACCGCTACATTGGCGTAGGCCGGATTTATGTTCTGTTCTTGTCTAAATCTCTAAACTGACTTTTTGTAGGTGACCGGACGTGAACGATTTTTTTGTGTTAAGAACAGTAGAAATAATTTTTATAACAGTTCAGTTATTACATCCAGTTCTATATTTTATTGTTGGGGCATCTACTTATATAAAGCTAGACGGTAACACTGATTTACTGACATTAATTATTAGTTACTTCCCGTAATCGGACCCCCCTCAACCTTATACTTGAATTAAAGCTCTCGACGAGACACTTTCAGAAAAATTGCCAGAATCGGACATTTTCAATTATAAAGCACCTTTTGGGCGGGAAAGATTTTTCTTTTTTCCACTTTGAGCGCGTTTAGTAAGAAAGCGGTAAGAGATAGAAAAAATGTTAAATACAAAAGTTGTAGAAAAATTTATTTCAAACAAGAGATTTTTCGTCAGATTCAAGATCCAACCATCCATTTAGCCACTATTCATCCGAGAAGATAGGCTCCGCCCAACGTCTTTAAAGCTAGACGGGTTCACCGATTCACTGACATAAACTATGAGGCACTTCCCATAATCGTACCCCCCTCGACCTCATACTTGAATTAAAGCTCTCGACGAGACACTTTCGGAAAAATTGTCAGAATTGGACATTTAAAATTTGGGCGGGAAAGATTTTCCATTTTTCCACTTTGATCGCGTTTTGTAAGAAAACGGTAAGAGATAGAAAAAAATGTTAAATACAAAAGTTGTAGAAAATTTAATTTCAAACACGAAATTTCCGTCAGATTCAAGATCCAATCATCGGTTCAGCCGCTATTCACCCGAGAAAGAGCTCCGGCACACAATCCTTCAAATTTCCCATGTTAATCTTATGGAGATAAAGTTTAATGAGTTTGAGTCAGCTGCCAAATAAAACAGCTGATTTATGCTCGGTCACCTATGTACAAACGAGATTCTTTAGCGAATTTTTCAACTGCGAGCTAAGCGAAGCAGCCATCTGAGGCCGAATTCCGAGGCGGGGCTGAGATGCGGAGCATCCAGGGGCTGGGCCCCTGGTTTATTATATTGAGTGTTTTTTTTAAATATAGGAATTTTTGTTAAATACCTTTAATATACTTTAACACCTTAACGTTTTGTTTCTGGCTCAATAAAAATTCACAATATCGTCATTCTTAAAATATTCCAAAGTGCTAAATGTTTTTCACAACCACAGTTTTTTTATTTTTTTTATTCACTAAACCAAAGTTTGCTACACTAAGTAGAAATTCGGAAAAAAGTGTTATAGCATCGAGGGGAAACTGCAAAATATTGATAATTTTTTTCCGACCACAAACCCCCTGTTTAGAATATTTCATATTGATTATCTCAAAAACAAATTCCTTGCAAAAACATCGAGTGACAGAAAGTTACCTTTTTTTAACCCCCGACCCCCGACGCAATCGGAGGGGTGTTATAAGTTAAACGTGTATATCTGTGTGTCTGTGGCATCTTAGCTCCCAAATGAGTGACCCGATTTATGATTTTTTTAAGGTGTTTTTTTAGCAGTGATTCAAGAAAATCTATTTAGCCGTTCGGGGTTTAATTTTTTTTAAATTTATTATAGACAAACAGGGGGAGTTTTTACATCAAATCATAACCCAGTTATGGGATAAAATTTAAGTTTCTTTTAAGGTGAGGCACCTGTCTAAAACATGGAAAGATTGGTCTAGAACCATAATATTTTAATTTTGTTTGTATATAATGCGGTTATCCTTCGACCTACAGGAAGAAGCAAACCTATTTGGTTTGTCACGAAATACATTTGTTTTGTCTCCTGTGAATTTTAGTAAAGTTAAGAACTTTGTGATATTTAGCAACAAACATTTTAGAACGCCCGCCATTTTGAATCGGGTTGTTGAAAACATTTGTTTTTTGGTGTATAAAACTCTGTTCAAAATATTCACCTCAGAACATCAAAGGGTTTTTTTAATAAAAAGTTACAAGTGAGAAAACAAACTGACGAATGTACGTAAATTTAGATGTTTTAACGATGATATCGTGAATCATCTTTCGCCCAGAAATAATGACGAAAAGTGCAGGTAGAGTGTTCAGAAACACTCTGTATACATTTCGAAAAGTAACTTACTGTTTGCATTAGTAAGTAATTTTCTGCACATGTAAAATCGTATTTGTAACAGTACTAAAATAATTATATCACAAAGAAAATTGGACTTGGCGAGTTTACTATTGTGTCAAACATTGCCACCTCTAAACATAGAGCTTTAGATTTCTAACTGGGAAGTTCGAGATCGAATCTAGCCTAAATAGTATTTTTAGCGAACTTCCATAGGAAAAATGAGCTGTTGCAGTGGCCCTTATGGTAAGACCCAAGGTCGGGAGTAGCAAATGAAAATCGATCTTGGTCCCCAGAACACGTTTAGGAGTGTCATTAAAAATCATATATATGTGTTCACACTCTAGCGGCCGCATTTTAAGTCCGATTTGGTCCAAATTTGGTACACATGTTGGTTGTCTACGTCGTTCGGACGAGTTCGTTAGGCAAAAAAATCCAACAACCGGAAGCACATTTTTTTACCGCAAGTAACTATTTTTAGAGATTTTGCCTACGAGAATGCATTTTTAATAAGTTTTTTTCTAAATATATAAATGTAGGATGTTATTCTGCACATTTTGTTTTTTTACGCGACCTTATAGCTCGCTTGGTTACCCCAAAATTGATCAAAACGTAATATACAAAGCCGTGCGGTGGATTTTACCGTGGGGTTGGCGTGCGAAGCACGCAAGCATTGTGTATTGCAAACACTCCCAATATGCTTAATGGCGTGCGAAGCACGCAATGTATTGTGTATTGAAGATACTCCCAATATGCGGAATGGCGTGCGAAGCATTTTGCAGCTATACAGTACCGTCGTGAATATACTTATTTCCCAAATTGTTGGTTGAAACCCTAAAACATAGGCCTATAAACTTAATTTTGGAAAATTTGCTCAACTCACGTCAGCGGTTCAGCTGCGTGGTCGAATTATTAATTTTACTCTTTTCAAATACAACTGTACTCATAATATTGAAGCAGTATGCTGTGTGTCCGTTAGTTCCATATATATTTAATATATGTTATTTATAGTATTTGTACTTCCAAAACGTTATATGCAGAACAATAGGCTACTTTTCTGAATTTGATCCCGACGCGTCCTACATATTTTCCCCGTATTTTCAGTGGCAACCTATTTGTATCAACGGCGTATTTGTTGGATGAAGTAAATTCTATTCGTTTTTAAAACATTTTGAAATCGATGCGTTAGTTTTTTGGTTGCCATTTTCGTGGAGCATTAAATTGAAAATCCTGATTTTTCTACTTATTTTACGTAATCCCTAAACATTTTGTTCACTTTAATATTACGTATTTAAATCAAATATTGTTTCTACGATACGCTATCCTGAGATGAATCAAGTCGTACACCTTGTAAATCAATTCCAATAAAAGCCGGTGTACGTTCGTACGTGAGTGACAATATGATATAACAGCTGGTTTCACCCAACATCTGTAATACTTAAACAAAACCTAGCGTAGATTAACTTTGGGGTTATGTATACAAATGTGCAATGTCTTGTGAAGTTGATTTTTTTAAATATCAGTCATTGAACTAATGTTGGCTATAATACGTTATGAGATTTGCATTGAGGTTATAAAATGAATATAAATACAACCTTTTATCATCAATATATTCATTTATACACATTTAAGGAAAGAAATACACATTCGTTTAACTTCGCAAACATATTCCATTATTAGGCGGGTTACACACTGAAGTGGCGTGGCTGCCACGCGGAGGCACGCTGCATGCGTCGTGCCAGTGCATCGGCGAGTACAATGCAAGGAGCTTACACACTGGAATGGCGCCACATGGCCTTACATTTATATCTGACTATACTCAGTATGTTAAAAAATGTCAACAAGTGAAGATGAGCTGTTCCTGTTGTTAGCTGGAAAATAAATTTAAATTACTTTATTTATAAATTATTATTATAAAATTTTTAGTATCGAAAACGTACATACTTTCAAAACAAAATTTATAATACATTTTTTAAATGTACATATCTTTTGATCTATATATTCGATTTTAAATATTAAAACAGATTTGGATTCACATTAAAATTATCTTTAACTTGTTATATTCATAACCCAATACATAACTAAAATAAATGTCAAATAATACAAAATAAAAAAAATATTGTTCACCATTTGTCGAATTTTAAATAGTAATTTTTATAGGCCTAGTCAATAAAGGTGTTGAAATTTGTTGTAACAATCTGATTTTTTTAAATTGTTACTGTAGGTATGTTTTCTAAACGTAGCTCAAATTTTATTAATATCTGTTAAATATTTTTAAAGTTATTAAATTTTTACTGAAGACATGAACAAACAATTTTTCACCGAATAAAGATATCGGAAAGTAGATTTTATAGGCCTAATCAGTAAAGGTATTGAAATTTGTTGTAACAATTTGATTTTTTTAAATTGTTATTGTAGGTATGTTTTCCAAACGTAGTTCAAATTTTATTAAAATGTGTTAAATATTTGTAAAGTTATTCAATTTTTACTGAAGACATGAACA
>JAGFPH010006808.1:56940-66973 GCA_018207615.1 Philaenus spumarius
ACTTTAAGTTTTTAAATGGCAACCCCTATCTTGTGATATATCATTGGTAAGCTCATTAATAACCATGTAGGCCTATTTCTGTGGTAAGAAAATAAAAATCAGCTGACGCATTCGTTCGCTACGCTCAAAATGTTATTTTGTAAGCTGTTTTTTAAATTTATATTATTTAAAAGACGGAAAGATATAATATGGAAAATCTGATCATGGGACTGCTCACCGTCAGGGGGAATCATAGAAACCATATTTACAAAACAGCAAAACAACCTCTCCCCATCCGTTGTCCTCATACAACCCCCAATTAAATTTGTTTAATGGACACATATGGCTTGTGACAAGGCGCCTTGGGCTTGTGATACATCAAATTGATGTCCTTTAAGGGGATTTACTACTGAAAAGGGTGAAATTTCGCATTAATGGTAAAAAGTCTTGACATTTTTTCCTTAGTGTAGTATCTGCTGAAATAAAATACAAAAATATAAAATGTTTGACCTTTTTCATAGAAAAAAAAAATTAAAACTGGGATTTCGATGATTTTGCCGAGGCATTTTTGAAGCGATGTAACTCAAGAAGTACTTAATGGATTTTTCTGGTTCTTATTTTTTCTTAATGGTAATACAGTCTACCACAAATTTAGGTAGAATTATTTCAATACACCCCAAATCTTTTTTTTTATCTAACTTAACATGATTTTTTTACTGTTTTTAATATTATTTTTAATTTATGATGTATAAAAGTTTCAAACATAAATCTACCAAATTATTTAGTTAAAGATGTATTGAGTAAGTGCTAAAAATTTGAATAACGTACTTCAATTGGATCTTGAGAAATATCGAATTTACTCTCTAAAACATGAAATTCTCACATTTCGGGAAATGGCGATGGAATGGAAAGCTGCACTTCCATATGGAATACAGTGAAAAATTTCTAGTTAAAAAAAGCTATGTGTTTATACTTTATGTTTTGCTTGGTTATTTGTTAGAGAGTTATTGATAATAATGTAAAAATATAGGTAGGCCAAAACATAAGTGTTATACAACCAGACAGCAATTTGGACTGATTTTTCTCCATCGCAGCGTTGTTTAAATTTTTTTTTCTGGTATATATGTAAAGAAAAATTCCTTCTATCGTATTTTTCATGATTATTAGGACATGTAGAACAAATATATGTAAAAAAATGTTGAGAATTTTCTGTAGCAAGTCCCCTTTTAAAAACCATGAAATTCTGTGATAAGAAAATAATAATCGGAATTTTATAAAGACAGGTTATTGCACTATGAAAATAATAATTTATTATAACGTTCATAGTACGATAACGTATCTTTATACACTTCTAGAAAATAATTTACTAAATAACATTCTTGAGCTTAGTGAACGAGTGAGATATGATTTTTAGTTAGGTATGGTAGAGGTTTTACGTTGATATAGCAACCTATTTAAATTATATTGAAATGTATCATGATTTATTTTACACTCTGTATATATTTTAAAATCTTATCAAATTTTGGACTGAGAGTTAGGCCTACGTTGTTTTGAGGGAGGAGTCAAAGTAAATATTTTTTAAATGTGTTGACTAACGTACTCACTTGTCGGTTATGAAATTTTATTTACTATCATATTTTACATTATAATATTTTATTTCCAAAAACGGTGCGTCTTCTAAACTACGCCAATGGTTTACCCTTCCAAGCAATGTGCAATTTCTGCACTTTTCAACAACTGTTCAAACATTAAAATTGAGAAATGTTTGTCACATTCTAAACTTAATTAAAGAGCTCTTAGAGCCGAATATTTAGTATTAAATCTTTGGTCAAACGTTTCAAAATTGCGAAAAAAAAGAATTTTAATTTTCGAAGCCTTTTGGCAATAAATGGGAAGCTCTAGGAAAAATTAACAAATTCACATTATTCTTAATCATTCTTTAAAATGTACAAATATTTTCATTAAATAATCATTTTATATTTTTTATGACATGAAATTCTATTTATTAAACAACTTCACTTTATTAGAAACTAGGCGAAACCCCTGCGTGCCCAGCACGCCAACCCCGTTGGAACCTTCTGTACGCATAATCATGTTATGTTTTCTTTGTAATAAACTTGTAGGATTAATAATAACCCCAAAGCTAAGATGGTAAATAATGTTAAATGTTCAAATCAAATTATTTCGTATATTTTATAACAGCAGTTATAATAAAGGTTAAATGAACCAGCAAGGCTCATGTCTACACTTTAATAAAAACCTAACCAAAAAGTTACAAATACAAATAATTGCTTCAAAATTTGAAATCTGGTGTTAATGGAAATATTAGAGCAAACAACTGTTTTATCTGTTATTTTATTCAATTGGTTCCTATGGTAAATGAATTTAAATACATTCAAGAAATATGTTGGTTCATCAGTCTAGGCTTAACCTGAGAATTTTGTCCTACTAAATTTACAAATATTGAAGTAGAAAATGTTTTTTTTTATCAAAATGACTTATAGCCTATGTTACTCAGGGATAGTGAAGCTTTTTATTAGTAAAACTATTTTATTCAGTCTGTTCACAAACAAATTTCTCTTTATAATATTAGTATAGAAAACATTAATTCATTATTTAAACTATCATTAAATAAAATAGGAATTCAATTAGTTTTCACAACGTGTCCAAGCTTATCCTTCTCACTAAATTTGGCGAGAACAAGGCGTGGATCTTCCTCTACCCGATCAAGGGCACACTCTTCTACCTGCTCGTCTACCCGAACGGCTGAACAGATGTTCTTGAATAATAGCTAAGAACACTCTCGATCGAGTCACAAAAAAAAAAAAAAAAAAAAATCAGTTCATCCGTTTAGGAACTACGATGTCACAAACAGATGCACAGACACTTACGTTAAACTTATAACAACACCCTTCTGATTGGGTCGGGGGTTAAAATCTAATTTCATCGAAGATAGATTCCTTGTTAAAGAGATAAGTTAATAAGATAAAAGTTAGAAATACATTTCCACTTCTTTCATCAACGATCAACAGTAATCATGTGTGTTTTATTAATTTTAGGTAACTACTTAATTATACGAACAGTTGACAGTACATACCTAGTGATCGAAATGTATTTAGCAAAACTGGCAAGGGCTTACATGCTACAACATTGCAGAAAATGTAATGGAACGAGATAGAAGAGGCTAAAAAGTGGCCATTTTAGAAGTAATGAAATCCAATAGTTTTGTTTGGATTTGACCACTCTCTGCATGCATGCTCTTCACCAAATCCAACACGATAATTTCAATTCCAAACAAACATAGGTAGAGAATGTCTTCAGCTTTCTAAAATGTATCGGAATAATGTGAACAAAATTAAATTTCGAGACAAAACTATTTGATTTTGTTTAATCCAAGAAAAATCTACGTATTTCGAACGTGATAAAGATATGATAGAGGTCTTGTTGCTTTTGTGCCAAATTTCCTCCATCAAGTTCTTTTGACACATTACTTTCGTTGACCTAGCAAAAAGCAGAAAGGTGTTCGCATGTGCCTTTGAATAGATTCATCTCCTGAACTTTATCACAGCAAAAGACATTTACTCATAAATACTCCATATTTTATTATAAAACTTAACCACTCATTGGTTGAGTTAGAGATGGTTGAAAAACTAGTAAACTTTACTGTTTTAAAACTAACTTACATTTTAAATTACCACTCACGTTATTGTTAGTCAGTTTTCACTGTAATTATATTTGTCATTCCAAAGAGTGAATTCTTTACAATATGGATTCGGTAAACGCTTTTATAAAAATATCAAATGCCGCCTTTGTCAAAACTACGACAATCATTAGTTGTTAAAAACACAATTTCGACACAGATAATAAAACGCAATTATAACGTCAAAAGAGAAAACCGTCGTTGCAACACATGGTAGGAAAGAAGAAATCCAACCCGACCTAATCCACATTACAGCGACTGTCCAAACAAACAGTTTTACTAAAACTAAAGACTGAAAGAATTGTGTTAATCCGTTGTTAAGTGTTTGTAATTATAGCTTAATGCTTAGTGTCACCTTAGATTATGTCAGAAAGTGAGTGACAGAGTGTCACCAGAGATTTAACTAGGCCCTGACATGTTGTCATGTCAAACTGAGAAGATACCGGCCAAGAGACCAGCTGTTTTAGAGATGTTGTTTCCGTTAAGCACGGAGGAAAATTTTTAGTACTGTGTCTAGTTTATTTGTTTTTTATATTTTGAATGTCCGATTAAAATTTAGGCTCAGTGGAGTAGGTTCTTCTGTTTACCTAATAATGGTATACAAATTTCAAAACAACACCAGGAAATGTTATTCGCTGTTCATTTAAAGGCCTCGTGAGTGTGGCTATTTTTAATACATCACAAATACAATGTTAACTAAAATTCGAAAATTGTATACATTTCCAACTCTTGGCTTCGCAAGTTACATCATTTACGAGGTGGCTCAACCCAGACTAGAACAATTATTAAATGCAAACAATTTATACGTATAAAAAAATATTAAGCTTGAATTTAGATGTTATAAAACTTGAGAATAAAACACAGATTCACAGAAATAAAACGTTTGTTTTACTTTCAATAACTATAGGCCCGCCATCTTCAGTGATGCACGAGCAACAATAAAACTATCTATACAAAAGGGTTATGGTTTGACGATTGTAGCTCGTGCATTACTAAAGATGGCGAATCGCTGAAACGCGATTGAGTAAAATATCGAGTTCAAGTTTATTCTAACAATATTATACATATTAGGGATTTGTTTAGCTGCAACATTATCCCACCCATATACGATACAAAATTACAAAATAAATCGGATCTTTTCAGATTTGTTCTAGAATGTACAATGCAAAGAACATAATAAATATTTAATGTCTGTGTCCTTTGCAACTAACGCTTTTGATATAAATCTGCCTTTCGATTTTACACTCCTAGAAATTTCCTAATCATTTTCTGGTGTAATGAAATTTACCAAATATTTTTCTCCCTACTCCAAATTTGTCTTTTGTATTCGTTTTTTTTTTTTATAATGAAGGCCTAACATAGCATCAAAGTTAATAACAATTTGTAAAAATCAAGGTTAATTTTATGATCGGTGTTAAAAAAAACATTATATAATCGAAATAAATTATAATTCTAAACTTTGTGCTTGACGATTGGTAAAGAATTACTTTATAAATAATAAAAGTTATATAAATTGTCACTCACGTTACATCAACACATTGTTATATTTAGTGACCTTTGAGCTACAATTGCTAAATTATAACCAAACATACACTACTAAAAATAATGGTAAGGTTAGAGTAAAAAAAAAAAAAAAAAAAAAAAAAAAAAACATTGGGTTTGCTTAAGACCACACGTTGGAAGTGATCATTTTTATGACCGATTCATATTTATTAGTATAAATATTAGAGGAGAATAAGGGCCGACAAATTACACAAGTTAATATATTGTTAAAAAATATTATATCATATTTTGAAATTGTATAATTATAATATTATAATTATAATAAGTATGCCAAAAATAGTGATCATTATAATGTAAGCAGTATTTATTTGATGACTAATGATTTTGATTGAGGTATTAGTACATGCACTCTACATAGCATTCTAAGATTAATTCAATATGTAAGGGAAAATTATTATAATAATTACTATTCCATGTAGAGTGCATACAACGTATTATTATATAGCCTACTATCCCCTTTCCACGCTTACTTTACGTTTACTTACGTTTACTTGTCTATATATAATACTAGCTGACCCGGCAATGCTTCGCTATTGCATAATTAATTATTTTGGGGAAATAAATGCGACAAATGATCGCGATTTAGTAATTTTGACATCCAAACCCCCCAACCCTAAAATTTCGAATTTTTTTAAAACCTTTCTTAGTTAGCACCGATGGCCCTCGAAGAAGCTACATACCAAATTTCGTTCCAATCCGTTCAGTAGTTTTGGAGAAATCTAGATTTTTAGTTACTTTGATCCCCCAAACCCCCCCTAAAATTTCGAATTTTTTAAAACCCTTTCTTAGCGAGCGTCTATGGCCCTAGAGGAAGCTACATACCAATCTGTTCGGTAATTTTGGAAAAATCGTGATTTTGTAATTTTTACCTCCCACACCCCCTAAAATTTCCAATTTTTAAAACCCTTTTTTAGTGAACACTTATGGCCCTAGAGGAAGCTACATACCAAATTTCATTTCAATCCGTTGGGTAGTTTTTGAGAAATCGTGATGAGTGAGTCAGTGGGTTTTGGCTTTTATATATATAGGTACCTGACTTGTGTCTACGCAAAAAGTTCGTGACGCGAAATTTCAGTAACATAGTCAAGCGAAAGTGCCCAACGGGCCAATAGAAGTTTTCACTTCAAAAAATCTGATTTAATATGTCACTCAAAATGTTAGGAAAGCGCTAAGTAGCAAAAATATGTTGGCATTTCTTTACTTCTGTATTATCTGCAGAAAATATTACTACTGTTAGCAGGGCACTATGGAACCGTCTTTGATTTAAAATATCTTAAAACTCGCCCAACTAACAGATCTATCTGATCGAAAATTTCACAATTGGATCGGCCGTATTTAAATTGTAAATAGATCGGCAGAACCTGCGTTATTATACATAGGCCTACAGATAATTACCATAATGACATAACAAGGAACATAAAGTTTATTGTGTCAAAGAGAAAGCATCTTGTCTAAACAAAGAAACAAGAAATTTGTTTAAAATAATCCCCATGATTTGACATGGAAATATGTTGTTGTCAAATGACATTCCCGTCCTACGAGAGCGACTCTACCAGAGTTACGCCTACACGTAGGTGTCACTAATTAATGTTTAGCCTTAATCACATTTTTAAAGATATAACTTAGTTTTATCCAATGTTAAAATTGGGTGTTGGGATTGCTTTCATCCCAAGTGGGGAAATGTGGCAGATATAACAAAATAAAGAATGACAATTTCCACACTTCTATACTTCTTATAAATAATTTGTAGAAGTTCGAGTTTGACTAGTGTCTCGAAAATGTTCTTTAAACCCATCGACAATATACATAATTCCATAATTGCATTCTAAGTGATATATCAAAACATACATAACACATTGAAATATATATATATATATTTCTCCGTGAAAGCACAATGAAACTACATTACATGATTTGTTTTTGAATCACCGAAAGAACTGGGGGATTGAGTAACTGCGTGAAATGGCCGATATACTCTTAAATACACAAAATCTAAAAAAACATGAAAATAAGCCAACATCTAAAAAAACACGAAAAAGGAAGGCAACATAAAAAAAACATGAAAAAGTAAACCAACTTAAACATTTATGGAAAAATAAGCCAACATGAAAAAGTAAGCCAACATCTAAACGACGTGAAAGAGTAAATCAACACCAAAATGCATGAAAAAGTAAGCTAACATCTAAACGTCATAAAATAGTAAGCAACACCAAAACTCATGAAAAAGTAACCCAACATTTAAAAATCATGAAAAAGTAATCGAACATAAAAAAAACATGAAAAGTAATCCATCGTAAAAAACATGAAAAATAGTCAACGTATAAAAACCAGAAAGTAAGCCAAACTAAAAAAATATTAAAAAGTAAGCCAACATCTACAGTATTATTTTAAACATTCATAGCAATGATTGTTTATTGGTTATATTTTATTTTTGTACTAGTGAACCCAGTAATGCTTCGCTATTGCTTGATTTAATTTAAAGGGTAGTTATTCAATTTCATTACATTGATTTAAGTGATCGAATTGAAAAATGGTTTTTATGCTACTTTACAGTAAACCTTTTTTTTGCTTTTACCTAGTCTAAAAAAACTGATAGTTGTGAAGAATTGTAAAAAAACCTGATTCTAAATTTGCCCAATTGGTTGCCAATAAACGTGTTTTGGTTCATTGTAGGCCTAACCTAAAATTATTATCAGTTTTTGATACAAATCAGTTGTTTTATATATAATATGTAACAACCAAATTTTGAATTGAATTATAATTCTGTAAGCATTTCCCTTGATTTTTGTTTGTGTTTGTTTTTAGTTTGCCAATGTAACCTAAAAAGCTAATACTCTTCAAATTTTCTAAGTAATGTTGTTACGGTAATGCATGTAAACAAACATGACGTGTTGCTAAGCTTTGTATACGGCAGCTGTTTTTGTGCACTATGGTCTTGAGTCCATACAAAAGAGGGTGCTTAGTTTTTTTTCCAAATTTGAAACTTTATCGGAAACTTTTCAAATTTTTCTTTATATAAAAACCTATTTCGGACTATTACGAACATTTTGAAACAAAAAATAGCCAAATCGGTCCTGCCGTTCTCAATTGATGCGCTTGCAAAGGAACAGCAATTCATTTTTATTATATAGATTATTCAAGAATTTAATAAATAACTCAAATTTATTAGTTTTTCCACGCCCTTCTATTTTTAACGAAAAATTTTGCATACAAAACTTAAAACATCCTTATTTATTACCAAAGTTTAAATACTAAAAGTGATTAGCTTTAAAACGTCTTTGATTTGTCACTAAACTTACATTGCTATTTGAAATTGTTAGATGAGAGTTTTTTTTCAATTCAACGAAAATTGTCATTTTTTAATTGACGAAAAACTTGTGAACAAGTGGCCAAGTTATTTGAAAAAGTATATTTTTATCATATATTACAATGATACAGTTCAGAAGTGTAAGTTTTGGGCCTGCGTCTTGAAACAAACTAAAGTATGTCAAAACTTGTCTTTAGAAAGGTTTACTTTTTAGTAATGTAACACACGACAGTAAATTTACATTTGAATTTTCTTCCAAAATCTTTATGTGTAAAACAGTGTGGTCAGCATTGAAATCAATTGCGGTTTAATCGTTGTGCATACAATGTGTAGTAGCCTGAATGTGTTACAAATTCATGAATATACACTTCAATCCATTTTAATAATGTCAAGTAAAGTGAGTAGGCCGGTTGATGTAACACGTATCCAAAGGAAATCTCGTTATGGGGTTTACTACCCTCTAGTTATGGTGTTTACTACCCTCTTTGGTAAATTGCGCGCTTTAGTGACAGCCTTGTGGACGCGCGTCGACACAAAATGCGTTTTAAATTTGTGGATAGCACTGTTGGGAATATCGTGGCGCGTATAATGCATGTGTTCGCGTTTACACTACAGTCTGGTTCGTGTAGAATGAAGTGGTGAATAAGGATTTATTAGATTTATCATTTTGATAGCTGTAGTATAAAGTGAAAAAAATACTAGTTTAAAAATACTAGTTTTAACCTTGTTTTCGATAAATGTTTTTACCACTTGTTGTGATGAAATTTGACAAGGAGTTATAAACTCCGTGTGTCTCGCACCCCATCAGTTAAATAGGAATTTAAATTAAATTGTTTTAAACCGTTTACTATTTACAATATTGAAGATTAACCCAACAGGTTAAATTCCAATATTGGTTTTTTTTAAATCTTAAAATAGAAAACATTTTGTAAAAGTATGAACTAAAAGTATTTTTCGTGCAAATTATACTAGTCGTGTTAAAATTTCAATTTTGATAAATGTGTCAGAAAATCCGTTTACAAGTTCTTGTGCTATTTCTAGACTGTTTTTTAACATTATTTGTGTAATAACGTTTTATAACAGGCCGCGATAAACCAACGCGGCGCCTGTTGAACGTGTCGCTTGGTTTTGCTACCCAAACATTACAAACTTAACAATCAACTTTTAGTAGAACCCACTGAGCCAAACATTAACTATCAAATTGTAATATTACTACCACTAAAACATCCATGGCCTTAGCCCAATTCGAACCTAAGACCTCAAGTTTTTAAGTCAAAGAAAACACGCTCAATATTTGTTGATTCGTTTATATAATTTATTTTCTTTATGAGCACACAAATGATTACGTTTTTATTTTCTAAATTAGTACTTCATGATAACTCCAATATGTTGTCAGACTAAGCAAATTCAGAATATTTTGAAAATAACACGTAATAATTGTCTTAGATTGATCAATTAGATTGATTATTTTATTTTCCAGCTCA
>JAGFPH010006809.1:61657-72466 GCA_018207615.1 Philaenus spumarius
TGTGTATTGAAGACAATCCCAATATGAGGAATGGCGTGCGAAGCACGCAATGCATTGTGTATTGAAGACAATCCCAATATGTGGAATGGCGTGCGAAGCACGCAATGCATTGTGTATTGAAGACAATCCCAATATGTGGAATGGCGTGCGAAGCACGCAATGCTTTGTGTATTGAAGAAAATCCCAATACGTGGAATGGCGTGCGAAGCACGCAATGCATTGTGTATTGAAGACAATCCCAATATGTGGAATGGCGTGCGAACCATTTTGCAGCTATTCAGCACCGTCGTGAATGGACCTATTTCCGAAATTGTTGGTCGAAACCCTAAAATATCGGTCTATAAACTTAATTTTGGAAATTTGCTCAACTCACGTCAGCGGTTCAGCTGCGTGGTCGAATTATTTTAAGTTTGGGTGATTCTAATAAAATACATTATTTTTTCAGTTTCACACAAATGCAGCCTAAGTTTTATAAAATTTCATCTTTATTTTAAGGGTTTATTATTGAAAGGTTATGTTGACATTAACCGAATTTTCTTTTCCAATTATGAATTAAAGTTTCACTTGGGACATTCTGTAATCAGAGAGTTTAGTCTGCTTAAGCATGGTTCTCAAGTCAGTTTACGAAACCAAACAATACATAATATGTCTCGTATTTCTAACCTGCGTGTTTATAGGGACAACCTGTACAGCCAAGGACATCATATTTTTTACAAAATTCCGCGATATCCAAGTACAGACAGGATCGGAAAATAATCTGATAATCTTTGGACGAAGACACGGCACGGCGGTGCAGGATAGCGCCAGGTGCATCTCAGACCTGCAGGTGCTCCCCAGACCCAGACACGCGCTCACACGACCTGCCCTACCACACACATTTTATTAAACAAACTGTACTAAATCTTTTTCTATCGTTTTTTTGCCCCTTTCTGATTTATATTTAAAAAAAAGGAGTTTTACAGCCCAAAACATCTGTTTTTCGGTGCAATGGAAGGTAAACATGGACAGAAAAAAAGTAATGAAAAAGGGTTCAGGGTGGAGGGAAAACCTAATATTGTAGAGGTCTTTAACCCTTCGGGCTCTCAATTTGGGAACAATGCCCTTTTTGTTTCAACAACTTCCGCGTTCTTTATTACACAGTGTTTTTGGTCTTGAAAAATATAACTCTCCGTTCAGATTTATTAGATTTTTTTTTATATAAAATAGACCAAACTACATGAGGGTTTACTTTTTGAATTAAAAAAACATTATATAGTTATGTCAATTGTTTAATACTTATCTTAACCCTTAAACGGTTTAATATGAAATTAAAAATTTTACCAAACCTACTAGTCAAAAGGAACTACATTTCACGACTAGCCTCTTGTGAAGTTATCGTGATAAATTTACAAATTAAAAATTATCAGCCACTTATGTATTTTAAACACCCATATTGTAGAAGTTTCAGTGACTTTATAAGTGAATTTCCATAGGAAATATGAGCTGTTGCAGTGACATGGTGAGACCTAAGAGGAGTAGTCAAAGAGCACCGATAATGGGTCCCCAGAACACCTGTGCCATTAAAAATTGTAATATATATTTACGAAATTTGGACCAAATCGGACGTAAAATGCGGCTGCTAGAGTACGAAAACATTACATATATATATATATATATAATTTTTATTTACATCCCAAAACGTGTTCTGAGTACCATGATCAGTGCTCATTTACTATTCCCAACCATAGGTATTGCCATAAGAGTCACTGCTATAGCTCATCTTTCCAATGGAAATTCGCTAATAAAATAGCTCGTTTAGATAAAAAAAAATTAACATAATTTTAGGTTAAGCCTACAATTAACCAAAACCCGTTTATTTGCGACCAATTTAGCTACTTTAAAATCAGATAACTATTCTTCACAACTAACAGTTTGTTTGGATTAGGTAAAAGCAAACGAAAGGCTTACAGTATTATTACAGCTGGTGTTACATATTATATTGTTTCCTTGAGTTGGTAATATCAAAATTTGTTTAAAATGGTTATTTAAATATTAATGGTGAAAGCCGTGGCTGTTGAGTGAAGCAAGCAGGAGTGGAGACCCTAGTCTGTACACAGGGTGATTCAGTAAAGCGTAGCGGGCTATGCAGATTCAGATTCTACATGCAAAAATAAGTCGAAAATGTAAATAACATTTTTTTCGATTTCGGCTTAGTTTAGCCGTAATCCGCCATTTCGTTTTTTTTACAAAAACTCAATATAAACCACAAATTTTTAAAATTGAACAATTTGTGTAGTTATTTTTCTAGCGAGCTATCAGATTCTACATGCAAAAATAAGTCGAAAATGTAGTATAATACTTTTTCGATTTCGGCTTAGTTTAGCCGTAATTCGCTTGTAGACAATTACCAAGAAATTATGTTTTTTGTCGATAACTCGGTTATCCTTTGACCTACTGAAACTACAAAAAAAGCATTTTGTCTGTCGTTAAAAAAGGAAAATATTTTGTTGCCATTTTGAAAATTATAAAAATTAATTCTTTGTGTTTAGTACGCTTGTTAATCGTAACATATAAAATGCTTATTCCAAATTTGAAGTCGATATCTTATCTATTTCCGGAGTTACAGTGAGTTTTTGTAAAAAAAACAAAATGGCGGCTTACGGCTAAACTAAGCCGAAATCGAAAAAATGTTATTCTATATTTTCGACTTATTTTTGCATGTAGAATCTGAATCCGCATAGGCCGCTACGCTTTACTGAATCACCCTGTAAGCCTATATAAAAGAAGTCTTGGCTGACTAATAATCAAATTACAGCCAAAACTATGATTTTGGAAAATTACAGCTAAAAGCTTACAATTTTCAGGGTAACTTCATACCGCCATGTAATGGTGCACTAAGAAAGAGTTTTAAGGGTTGAAAATGGTTAAAATATGGCAGTTCACTCCTAGCCCTATAAAAACAGCTGACCTAGCCCTATAACAGATAAGACAGCTGATTCTAATGAAATATTAGCAACACAATTCTACCTATGGACTTTAGTTGAATTTAGAAGATTTAGTTTAATTATTTTTCACAACCAACAGTTTTTGTAGGTTATGTTTAACAAAATAAAAACAAACACAAAAAATATATGAAAAAGGCTGTACGAAGGCTATAATAATGGAAATGTTACAAACAAAACAGCTGATTTCGATCATAAGTTTAACACAATTTGAGGTTAGGCCTATAATGAACCAACTCATGTTTCTTGAAAGCTTATAGATTTATTACCGTAGCAACAGAATTGGCAATTTTAGAGTCAAGTAATTATTATTGTTATTATTTCCGCTTACACACTTCCTCAGCAAGGGATATTTAATTAAATTACAAGTGAAAAAACATAGACCAAAATATCCCTTGCTGAGGAAGTGTGTAAGTGGAAATAAAAATAATAATAATAACACCACTGTAGGCTGCAAAATAAGAATTAAGATTGTCTTCAATGTCGTATACACGAGGTAGTCAGTCTGTTGGTTCAATAATTGCAGTAAAAACCGTACAAGTGAGATAACATTGACCAATATCGGTAGATATCAGGGTAGCTCAGATGGTTAGAGCGTCAGGACGGAAACCTGAAGGTCCCGGGTTCAACTCCCGGTCTTGGTCTATGTTTTTTCACTTGTAATTTAATCAAGTAATTACTTTACAGTTTTTAGGTTATGTAATAGCAAACACAAACAACGACAAAGGCTCACTTTATCATAATTCAAACCTTCATCATCATTAAAATTATGCAACTTTATTCTTTACTAGACCAATAGGTTTGAAATACTGCTTTATCGTATCACATTTTGGTCATATTTTATAACTTAAAAATTGTTTCTCTTCTATATAAAAAAAAATTCCTGTCCTAATCAATCGTCAATCCCGTGAAAATATCATAGTATTTTTGCATTTGCTTCGCCGCGGTGTTGGTGAGAGAAACGAGCAGGGGCGTAGCAATCTAGTTAATTAATAAAGTTTATATGCGTGAGGAAGCATTATATTTATTGTTTGTTACACCTTTTCTAAACCCGCAGTAGAGTCTCCTCACACTGGTCATACAGCGGCTGCATTAAGAGAGCTGTAAAAACAAGCACTGCCCAGTGCCCATCCCATAAATGTATGGTAATAAAGTAGGTTTCGATACGCGCGAGCCGAGTGTTGGGCCTTGGTGTAATCATAGTTGTCGATGTCAGACTTGCTGAGATATGTCTTAATTTTTAAATAATCTTTTATTTTGTCTCGTCTTGCGTTGTTTTATTTTATTCCGTTTTATTTTGTCAAATTTTTACTAAGGCTTGTCAATAATTCGTATATTTTGTTTCTTTCTCCGAGTGCCTTTTTGTAATTTAATAAAACAAAAAGACTTATGCATTTAAATTGCGCAGTCTTCTGCTCCGTATCTCTTTCGACTATAAAAACAGGGTTCAAACCCCAATTAAGTATTTATTGAATTTTTTTCATTTTAGGGATATCAGGTATTAACCAACTATGAAAAAGTTGTTAATATCTTTACAGCTACTTATAAATTCGTCATTAGTTGTTTTTTTAAGTCAAGATACAGGCGTATAAGTTTAAGATTAGTTTTTTTAAAGTTTTGTACGTTTAAGTGTTCAAATTTAAAATGTTTATGCAAGCATATCGATAGAATTTGAATAATGAACTTCTTATTAAAGGCACAGGTGCAACTTGGGATTTAAAGTCTAGACGGCTTATTTATTTACTAGGGGCTCAAACCATGTTCGCTTCGCTCACCAATTACGGCTGTGACTCATGACAAAGCCAATACAAACATATTATTGTATACTCTGATATTTTCACGGAAATGACGATTGAGCAGTGACCTAATGTAACATAACTAATGTAACACAGATATCAAAATAGACACGACCAACCCCAATAATTGCGACTCGAGTTGTAATTTCCATTAATATTTCAATAATCGATAATTAACATTTCAATCGAATTTTGATATTAGGCCTACCAACTAAAGGAAACAATATAATATGCAACATCAGATGTCTGACTTCTCTGCCGTTTGTTTGCTTTTACCTAATCTACAAAAATCTGTTATTTGTGAAGAATAATTACCTGACTCTAAATTTTCCAAATTAGTTGCAAATAACCTTGTTTTGCAGGTCTAATTTAAAAGTGTGAAGTTTTTATCCAAATCAGCTGTTTCATTTATAATATGTAACAAAAAGATGTTTGCATTAAATACATTCATCATGTTTCGTTGATTTTTTTGTGCTTGCATTGAATAATAAACTGATTCTACATTTCCTAAGTTGGTTGCTACGGTAATAAATGTAAACAAACTTACCCCAACTTACAGTTAAAATTTTGCAAAATCCCTTGATGGTGTGCTTTTATTGCCCAATAAAAGTATGCCTTTCAATTTTCTATTTGGATAAATACTTTTTTCTGCACGTTGATTCTATTAGACAGTCGTTCAGTTAGAACAAAGCCGATTATATTTATATAGATTTGAAAAAAGTTATGTAAGAAACCTAAATGTATTATTTTTCTAAACAGTAGAGCCTTTAACAATTTATATATATTTATATTTTTAACTTACTTTGTGTCTAAATATTACTTCTATTAATTAATTATTTGATTTGAATAAGCTTGTTGTGTTTAATATTTGTAAAATAATATTAACGTAATAATTTAGTTATTTTGTTTTCCTTTAAATACCAACAACTTTTATGCGAATTTCCATAGGAAAGATGAGCTATTTCCGCGACGTCAGAAGTAGTAAATGAGCACCGCGTTTTGGGGTTATATTAAATATTATATACATCCTATTTATATTATTATGTATATATGTGTTCACACTCTAACTGCCGTATTTTAAGTCCGATTTGGTCCATATTTGGCACACACATTGCTTGCCTAAGTCGCTCGGACGAGTTCGTAAGCCAAAAAAATCCAACAACCGTAACTTGGTTCCTCCAAAATCGATCAAAACCTAAAAATACCCGGTTCAAATCCACTTGTGAGCGAAGCGAAGCATCGCGTTAGTCGAAGCTAGAGGCTTAGGTGCAAAAAAATTTTACTAATATATTTCGTAGACACAGGCAGCTGTTCAGCGTCTTCGTGAGTAGACCAATTTCCCAAATTGTAGGTTGAAACCCAAAAATATATAAATTAATTTTGGAAATTCGATAGATTTACGTCAGCGTTTCAGCTGCCTGATCGAATTATTTGGTCGCGGATTACCTGAAAGTATAATTAATATTCTAAGAATAGAAGTTCTGATGTACATTAAATTACCTTACAATACAGCACCCTCTCCACCCTCAAGTTCCACCTATAAATCTGTACTAGGGCTCTGCCCCTGGACGCTTCGCGTCCCAACCCCGCCTCGGCCTTCGGCCTCAGATGGCTGCTTCGCTTCGCTCGCAGTTGGAAAATTCGCTAAAGAATCTAGTTAATCTTTGGATCGTTTGTACATGGTTGATCGAAAAAATCGTCTCCGCCCAAAAGGTGTTTCCAAAATTAAAAAATGTTAAATTCTTTCAATTTTCCCAAGAGTTTCTCGTCGAGAGCCTTAATTCAAGTATAAGGTTGATGGGGTTCCGATTACGGGAAGTGCCTAATAATTAATGTCAGTGAATCGGTGAAATCGTCTAGCTTTAAGGACGTTTGGCGGAGCCTCCCTTCTCGGATGAATAGTGGCTAAATGGATGATTGGATCTTAAATCTGATGCAAAATGGTTAGTCTGAAATTAAATTTTCTACAACTTTTCTATTTGACATTTTTTGCTATCTCTTACCGCTTTCTTGCTAAACGCGCTCAAAGTGGGAAAATGAAGAAATTTAAAAAATCGAAAAAATCGTTCCCGCCCAAAAGGTGCTTTCAAAATAAAAAAATGTTAAATTCTGGCAATTTTCCCAAAAGTTTCTCGTCGAAAGCTTTAATTCAAGTATGAGGTCGAGGGGGGTACGATTACGGGAAGTGCCTGATAATTAATCTCAGTGAATCGGTGAAATCGTCTAGCTTTAAGGACTTTGGGTGGAGCCTCCCTTTTCGGATGAATAGTGGCTAAGTGAATGATTGGATCTTGAATCTGACGGAAAATCTCTTCTTTGAAATTAAATTTTCGACAAATTTTGTATTTAACATTTTTTGATATCTCTTTCCCCTTTCTTACTAAATGCGCTCAAAGTGGGAAAATGAAGAAATTGAAAAAATCTAAAAAACATTTCCCTCCCAAAAGGTGCTTCCAAAATTAAAAAATGTTAAATTCTGGCAATTTTCCCAAAAGTTTCTCGTCGAGAGCTTTAATTCAAGTATGAGGTCGAGGGGGTTAGGATTACGGGAAGTGCCTAATAATTAATGTCAGTGAATCAGTGAAACCGACTAGCTTTAAGAACGTTGGGTGGAGCTTCCCTTCTCGGATGAATAGTGGCTAAATGGATGATTAGATCTTAAATCTGATGAAAAATCTTTAGTCTGAAATTAAATTTTCTACAACTTTTGTATTTAACAATTTTTGCTATCTCTTACCGTTTTCTTACATTACGCGCTCAAAATGAAAAAATGAAAAAAATTAAAAAATCTAAAAATCTTTCCCACCCAAAAGGTGCTTGCAAAATTAAAAAATGTTAAATTCTGGCAATTTTACCAAAAGTTTCTCGTCGAGAGCTTTAATTCAAGTATAAGGTTGAGGGGGGTCCGATTACGGGAAGTTCCTAATAATTAATGTCAATGAATCAGTGTTACCGTCTAGCTTTATACAGGGTGTCCCGTAAGTATTGACCAAAACTTCACGAGGTTATACTATAGGTAAAAACAAACAATTTTCACCATATAATGTATAGTCGTATCTTGCTTAGTTTTCTGTCTGTCTGTCTGTATGTGTTTTTTAGAAAAAAAATTCTATCTTAAAAATAGTTTGAGATATCAAGTTGAAACTTTTTGCATTTAATGACCTTATTAGTGTGCATCTTAGATAAAAGTTTCAAAATAATATCATTTACAGAAACAAAATGGCGGCCATTTAAAATGTTTAAATCCTAATAACTTTAAAACGAGTGATGTTACAAAAAAAAAAGGCAAGATACATAAAAAATAGCCCCTTTTAATACAAGCATTTTGGTACCTGGTTTATTTATCTAAGATAAGTAGCAACAGAAATAAGTAAGATTTCCCAAGTAAAGGTCTATGCTTAAAGGTACAGCATTACAAAAGTGCTCGGATATAGTAGGCCGGCCAAGAACTGTTCGGTCACTTGCTTATGAAGAAGCTGTCTTGAACCAGGTAGGAGATAACCCATCAACAAGTACAAGGGCTATAGCACATGACATGGGTGCTAGTAAGAGTACTGTGTGGAGAACACTGCATGAACAATTATTATATCCCTTTAAATGCCAAAAAGTGCAGGAACTACATCCTGGAGATTATGCACAAAAGTAAAGATTTCTCTCGTTGGGTGTTGCACAAACAAGTAGAATACCCAAACTTCTTAAAGAATGTCCTTTTCACTGACGAAACGACTTTTATCCGTGAGGGAGTATTTAATGTAAAAAATAATCATGTATGGGCCCAAGAAAACCCGAATACAACAATTCAACGCCATCATCAAAGAAGGTTTTCAGTAAACGTGTGGGCTGGTATATTAAATGACAGTTTAATTGGACCCTATGTTTTGCCGAATAAGTTAAATGGACGGGTATACTTGATTTTTCTCCAAGATGTTCTGCCTGAGCTTCTCGAAAATGTTACTTTCAATGTTAGGCAACAAATATGGTTAAAACACGATGGGGCCCCGGCCCACTTTACAAATGCAGTCCGACAGCACCTTAACGCAGTGTATGAAAATCAATGGATCGGACGCGGTGGTCCTGCCCTTGGCCCCCAAGATCCCCGGATCTCACACAGATGGATTTTTCTGTTTGGGGACACATGAAACAATTGGTGTATTCCACTCCTGTTCCAGACGCCATGGATTTGGTTGAAGCATTGTTGAAGCTGCTGCAGTAATTCAGGAGCAAAATCATTTTGAACATATCCGGCGGTCAGCTTTACAGCGATTTACACTGTGCAATCAGCAGAGAGGAGGCCACATTGAACATTTGCTTCGAAATCATAATTAGGTTTTCTTACTTGTTGTTTCTTTAATGTCACTTGTGTTTTACAGTTCATGTAATATTATTTGTTGCTTGTCGTGACATGAATTCTTCATCATTATTGGAAAATACATTGCAATTATGAATAAAACACAAACCTTTACTTGGGAAATCTTACTTATTTCTGTTACTACTTATCTTAGATCAATAAACCAGGTACCAAAATGCTTGTATTAAAAGGGGCTATTTTTTATGTATCCTGCCTTGTTTTTGTAACATCTCTCGTTTTAAAGTTATTAGGATTTGAACATTTTAAATGGCCGCCATTTTGTTTCTGTAAATGATATTATTTTGAAACTTTTATCTAAGATGCACACTAATAAGGTCATTAATTGTAAAAAGTTTCAACTTGATATCTCAAACCATTTTTAAGATAGAAATTTTTTTCTAAAAAACACAAACAGACAGACAGACAGAAAACTAAGCAAGATAGGACTATACATTATATGGTGAAATTTGTTTGTTTTTACCTATAGTATAGCCTCGTGAAGTTTTGGTCAATACTTACGGGACACCCTGTATAAGTAGATTACTATTAGTTATTCGCTAAATTAAAGCAAAGCATTTCCAGAAAGCGCAGTTAATATCTCGTCTCAAATACTTGAACGGTAAAAAGTTATCTCGGTTTCAATGAAATGTCTGGAAGCAGGTGTAGCGAGAGAGGTTAAGTGTGGCGTGTGCCGCGATGGGACAGATGCAAGGAGGCTGCTTCAATGAAACCTGGCCCGACGCCAGGATTTGCAGTTTTATATCGTACAGCTTTGAGTCTAACAAAATTGTTTATATGCAAATAAGCTACTTGTTGTGTTAAAAGTAATTGCGACAGGTATACACAACACGAATGCTGTTCCGGAAACGGTTAAATCACGTTTTATTAAATCGAGCAGATTTCCGGAAATATTTTACACGTCCTGTGCAGTATCCAACGAAATAAACATAACTGAAATTGTAATAGTTTAAAATGTTTTATCGTTAGACAAATACACAAAGTAAAAGGAAACTCATAACTTTAGTCCTCTATTAAGTTTTAGGCAACTCTCGTAGCGTTGTTGAAGATCTTCAAACATGTTGGTGAAAGGGTTGTTGCATGTTTCTAACGCATCTAGTTATTTCTTCACGAAGCTTCACAATGGGAGTCGGTGGCTCGTTTCGGAAGAAGCTTTCCTTCATCATTCCCCACGAATCAGCTGATTTTATTAATCAGGTGACATGATACAGTTTTGTAACTAAAGTTTAACAAAAAAATTTGTAAACAAGCAGTTTCTTGTGTGCCAAAATAAATTAAACACATTTGTTTAGATTTGTGTTTGCAATAAAATATTTATCTTGTGTCATTGTTTCATTGCAATACGATCCTGGACATCGCCCTCCAGAGGGGCGTGCGTTGTCTGGTGAAGGAAAACCATAAGTCCGTTATTCTCTAACCAATTATAAAAACTAAAAAACAATCGATAGGAAATGCTAAAAAAAAGTTATTTTTGTTATTTTTTCGTGAAAGCGCTAGTTTTTTTTATTATTTCCGTTTAAAATTTTTAAAGATCCGCCATTTTAAGTCAAGTCAACATAACTTTTTCCCATGTATGTAATACTAGTACAAAGGGTTGATACAAATTTGGTATTATTTCGTTAAGTAATTTTTTAGATATGAATTTGTTATAAAAAACGAATTTTGG